>GL380094.1:0-22322 GCA_000143925.2 Caenorhabditis brenneri
TTCCAAAAATAAGGAATAGCTCAGGAACATATCCCATCATTATTCTCATTCGACCGTCTCAAAAAAGTTGAATCCAGCCCTGTACTTTTTATCATTATTGAAGCAAAATTGAACGGAGATACGGTAGTTTCAAAGCTCATGCGCCTTTAAATTCGGAAAAAATAAGAATAGCTCAGAACCTATCCATCATTATACTCATCCGAACCGTTTCGAAACGCTGAATCCAACCCTGTACTTTTTATCATTATTGAAGCAAAATTGAACGAGATACGGTAGTTTCAAAGTTCATGCGCCTTTAAATTCGGAAATTCCAAAAATAAGAATAGCTCAGAACCTATCCATCATTATACTCATTCGAACCGTCTCAAAAAGTTGAATCCAGCCCTGTACTTTTTATCATTATTGAAGCAAAATTGAACGAGATACGGTAGTTTCAAAGTTCATGCGCCTTTAAATTCGGAAATTCCAGAAAATAAGAATAGCTCAGAACATATCCATCATTATACTCATTCGAACCGTCCCGAAAAGCTGAATCCAGCCCTGTACTTTTTATCATTATTGAAGCAAAATTGAACGAGATACGGTAGTTTCAAAGTTCATGCGCCTTTAATCTCGAGAAAATTAGAATAGCTCAGAACATATCCATCATTATACTCATTCGAACCGTCCTCGAAAAGCTGAATCCAGCCCTGTACTTTTTATCATTATTGAAGCAAAATTGAACGAGATACGGTAGTTTCAAAGTTCATGCGCCTTTAAATTCGGAAATTCCAAAAATAAGAATAGCTCAGAACATATCCATCATTATACTCATTCGAACCGTCTCAAAAAGCTGAATCCAGCCCTGTACTTTTTATCATTATTGAAGCAAAATTGAACGAGATACGGTAGTTTCAAAGTTCATGCGCCTTTAAATTCGGAAAAAATAAGAATAGCTCAGAACATATCCATCATTATACTCATTCGAATCGTCTTGAAAAGCTGAATCCAGTCCTGAACTTTTTATCATTTGAGGACAAAGTTGAACGAGATACGGTAGTTTCAAAGTTCATGCACCTTTAAATTCTGGAAAAATAAGAATAGCTCAGAACCTATCCATCATTATACTCATCCGAAACGTCTCGAAGTGCTGAATCCAACACTGAACTTTTCATTACTAATGAAGCAAAATTGAACGAGATACGGTAGTTTCAAAGTTCATGCGCCTTTAAACTGGATGAAATTAGAATAGCTCAAAACATATCCATCACTATACTCATTCGAACCGTTTACGTTATATCCATCCATTTTCAGTTTGAATTTCTCCAATCATTCCCTTCAATTTCCCGTTTAGCCGCTTCTCTGTCTTAGAATCTTCTCATTCTTTCAGCCTAAATCTATTCTATCTTTAAACCGATGACTTCTTACACTCATTCAATTGAGAATTTCATGTTGAGTCCAAAAAATTGCTTTCCTTTGTAGCTATTTCCAGATAGCTCGACTTATTCGTTTAGTTGTAGTTGAGGTACTCCTCAGTCTCCCCTTCCTCCTTTTTCTGAGGGACCTGTCACTCCGCCAGGCCACCTGCTGCCGGGGGTGTCTTCACTATGTTGCACAGGAGGATTATGTAATCCGTCTCGATGAACGGAAATATGATACATATTGGTGTTATTGCGCAACAATGACGTAACTTGTCTTGATGAACAGTGGGAGGAAGACACCTTGGATTAGAGCAAGTCCCTTATGCTCATCCCCCTCCCCTACCCTTTTCTCCTTATACTTGTCTCACATTATCTGATACTTGACTTTTCACCGATATTCAGGATTTTTCCACAACAAAGCAGAATAATATATGAAATTGTGTTGATTTTCTGCCCGAACCTCTCAATTATAAACCTAATTTCAAAGATTTCTCATGCCTTAATCTCTCTGCTTTTGGTTTAATTTCGAACAAATTTCAGTCTGAAATTTCAAGATTCACTGTTGTCATGTCTAAGCTTTTACCCTGAACCTCTCTATTTTGGCCTGAATTTTATTGGTTTCTCAGTCTGAACTTCCCAGTTTTAGTCTTCTAAACTAATGATTTTCAAGCCTAAACTCCTCTGTTGCTTGCTGGAAATCTATGAATTTTGGAGCTCTAATTTCTCAATTTTTGACCTGAATTTTATCGATTTTCAGGCCTAAATTCCTCTTTTTTCGGCTGAAAATTTATGAATTTTGGAGCTTTAATTTTCCAATTTTTGACCTGAAACCTGTCGGTTTTCAAGCCTCAGTCCCCCTGTTTTTGCCTGAATTATATGAATTTTCGGAGCTTTAATTTTGCAATTTTCGGCTTGAAACCTGCCGATTTTCAAGCCTTAATCCCCATGCTTCTGGCTGAAATCTTGTTGATTGTGGGTTTCAGTCTCACTGTTTCTGGCATCAAATACTATTATTTTAAGACCTGAAGTTTTTTTTTTAGTATTGGCTTGAAACGTTTTTTTTTTTCGCTATATTTTCCAGTTTCTGATTGAAATCACTTCATTTTCAGATTGAAATTATATTCATCTCGGCCGTAAATAGTTTTATTTTTGGCTGAACTCTATCCATGTTGAATCACTTCATTTTTGGCTACGATTCTTCTATTTTTTTTTACTTAATCTCCTCCGATCACTACCTCGATTACAATCTCACATTTTCAGCCTGAACTTTAATTTTTGGGTCTGAAACCTCTCCTTTACTGATATTCTCTTCATATCACCATCTCAAAAACACGTGTGAAGGTTTCTACTCTCAGGACCTTCGTGGTTTCTTAGCGTTTGTTCTTGCAAAGGAATGTTTTTTAGACATGAGTTGGGAATTTTCTGTGAATTGGTAGTCTGAAAGTAGAGGCTGCTGTGAGTGAATTCTGGAATTTCTAGCCCTCACTGGAGCCTGATAGTTTGGAAATCTTTATCTGAAAATCTGACTCCGTCCCCTGATTTCAATGCATCGTGGCGATCACTCTCTGCGCGTCTTACCTCTCACTCACTTACCGGCCAATTGAAAACCAGAGTCGGTTGGCGGCGAGGATGTGGTGTTGGATGACGTGCGGGAGGACAGGGGTTCGAACCCACTTGCTTTTCTTCTTTTTTTGAATTTTTTTTCAAACTTTTGAATGGTTCAAAAGTTGATTTTGAACCTCAAAAACATACTTCCTT
The DNA here is from genome assembly GCA_000143925.2 of Caenorhabditis brenneri. Lineage (NCBI taxonomy): Eukaryota > Metazoa > Nematoda > Chromadorea > Rhabditida > Rhabditidae > Caenorhabditis > Caenorhabditis brenneri. The sequence continues at coordinate 3,159 of GL380094.1, forward strand.
CATTCTGAAAAATCAGGGAAGTCATAAAAAACATTTTATGAATTTCAATTTCAAACTTTCTTACTCATAAAAATTTTTGTGAAAATTTTTTCGCAAAAAAATTTCTGTTTTTGAGGTTCAAAATCAACTTTTGAAACATTCAAAAGTTCGAAAAAAAAATACAAAAAAGAAGAAAAGAAGGTGGGTTCGAACCCCTGACCTCCCGCACGTCATTCTACACCACATCCCCGCCGCCAACCGACTCTGGTTTTCTTTCAATTGGCCAGTAAGTGAGTGAAGGGGGTAAGACGCGCAGAGAGTGGTCGCCACGATGCATTGAAATCAGGGGGCGGAGTAAGATTTTCAGATAAAGATTTCCAGACTCTCAGGCTCCAGTGAGGGCTAGAAATTTCAGAATCCACTCACAGAAGCCTCTACTTTCAGACTACCAATTTATAGAAAATTCCCAACTCATGTCTGAAAAAACATTCCTTTGTTAGATTTTGAAGTCGGTTATTATAATTTGATAGGAATAGGTAAGAGTAATGAGCGGGGGACTGTATCCTCTCAGTCCTAGTATCGAGTATCTGGGGCTAAGGGAGCAGTGTGCCGTTTTTTCGGTAATTCCGAAAAACTGAGAAAAAAGACCCAAAAGCGCGTATCTCCCCTCTTTCCTCCACTTCATTTTCTGAAGTTTTCAGGTCGGATTTTTTCGAGAAATCTATGGATCTAATTTTATTTTTTGTAGAGGAAAAAATTTTCTATCGAATGGTAAAAATTTCATGTGGGGTATCAGTTGAAAAAGTTCAAGAAAAACTGAAAAAACGAAAATTTAGTACTGAAATCGGCTGAGATCGATAAAAGTGTATCCCCTTTCTCATGACCTTTTACAAATATGTTTTTCATTTCGAAATACTTTTCCATCTGTCTCTCTCTTTCATATTTGTTCCTAACTCATTTGGATACTGTGCCTCTTACTACTATTGTCCTTTTTGCCATTTAGGCAACTGGCGCTGCCACTCATTAAATTTCTGTCTTTTTCTGTCCAAATTTTAACGTTTTCGCTTCCCGTTCTGATTTTATTTTCTTTTATTTTCCTTTTTCAATTGAAAATGCATTTTGAAATATACTGGTTTTGCAGATGAACTCGGGACACCCACCTATGGAAAGGCCACTCATGACCTTCAAGGACATGATCGTGGAGGCTGTTAGAGGGAGCCCAGAGAAACGCCTAAAGCTGAAGGAAATTTATGAAGAAATTCAACGCCTCCATCCATACTACGAATCAGTCTCGGAGCCCTGGAAATGGCAGAACACGATCCGCCACAACCTGACAATGCACGATTGTTTTGTGAAAGAGAATGAAGGATCCAATTATGCACACTATTGGACTCTGGATGAGGAGAAGTTAGGAGCGGGAGCAAGAGGAAGAGGAAGAAGCCGATCGATGAGAAGAGCTCCGAGAAATGAGGATCCCAATCCTCCAGCACTGGTTAGTTTTTTTTACTCCGATTATTACTTTTTTTCGCATGAAAAATGCTTTTCTGTGCTTCCCTGAGCACATTGTAGTCTTTATCATAGGTTTTGAATTTTCAAAAAAAAATCTAATTTATTTGCAGGATGCTACACACCGTGCAGTTGACCAATTCGTGGCGAAAGGTGGCTCTCGTCGTACTCGTCAGAAGAAGGAGGAAGCGCCTGATTTGGATTCGGATGTCGATGAGGCGGAGGAACCTGAGCCAGTTGGCGAAATTCAGATCAAGCGCAAGGTTTGTTTTTATGGAAACTATACATATTCACCAATTCATTCTCAGATCCAGGATCCACAATCACAAAAGTCGAAGTATTTGAATGCCGACGGGACCGGTCCTGGATGCAGCAACGCTCCGATCATTCCTCAGATGAGAGCCAGCAGAGGAATGGAGGACCGCAACGCCGATGGATCTGGTCCAGGTCCCAGCAATGCTCCGGCTCGCATTCGGGTTAGTGAAAATGGGGAGCATTACTTATTACGGTCAATACTGTATTAGTCCAGGGTGTTAACAAATGACATCAGTACCAGAGCTGAGCGAAAAGTTTTCGAGAACGTTTTTTTTTTGGTATTTCGGCAAAAAATTTTTCGCCTGTTTTTTTCCGAAAAAAAATTTCGGAAAAAAACGGGTTCTAGAAATCTATTCTCATGTTTTCACCGCCTTTCTATCTATTTTTCCCGAAAAAAAAACCTAAAAGTTCGAAAAAAGAAATGAAAAATCCCAAAAAATCATTTTTCGTTTTTTTCTCACTAATAAATTCGAAAAATTGTTCGAATTTTTTCAGATCAAAATTCCGAAAAATATTTTTTTTCGATTTTTTCCGGTCCGAAATTTTCAAAAAAAAAAACATTTTCGATTTTTTTTTCTATTTTCTCATAGAGCGAGAATTTATTTTTGCAACCCAAAAAGCGCAGGTGCTCATCAACATTGCATATCTCTGTTTCTAAACAGATTAATACTAATTATCTTTCAGTCCCTTTCATCGACACCACCACCGACACCACCAGTTCGTCCGCCACCGTCATCTGTTCCTTCGGGAGATGAGGACGAGGAAGACGACTGTATTAGAATCCGACGGCCACTACAGATGAAGGAAGGACTGGGCGAATTCAAATGTGTTGGATGTGAGAGCTGTGGATTCTCGGAGGAGTATAAAAGGACACCGCTCATTTCTGATGCTCCTGAATTCCAGGTGAGAGAGAGAGAGAGAGAGAGAGAGAGAGAGAGAGAGTTGTCCGAAAGAACGGCAAGTTGCCTGTTCTGTTGCCGAGAGGTGGGCAACTTGCCTTCTGTTCGCCGTCGTTAAGTAGTGAACAAAGGGCAAAGGGCAAACTGTTGTCATGGGAAAATTTCCTGATACCTGGTTGAGGGGTCCATTAAGGATGTATATTGATACACGTCAGTGGCCTTTCACCGTTGATTTGGGGGGGGGGCTTATATTGAAGTTCCCGGCAATATTTCAAAATGGCCCCTACTAGATACAGTTATGCACCTCCAAATAGAAAAATTGGTTCAACTCCCCACGAATGTGTTATTTTGAACGGATTGGGACGGGTGGGAGTTAAATTGAAATGATGACGGGCTTGATTGAATTAATGGGGAGGGGGGGGGGGCTATATTGGAGTCGTGGAAAGTCGCTGATTCGAAAAAAGCCATCATTTTAGTCCAAGTCCATAAAAAGAAAAATTGAAAAAAAAATGTATTCCGAGGTCCGGCTTTGGGGGTTTATATTGAAATATTCCGGGGGGAATACAATAGAATCAACCCGTGATCTCAATAAAAGGCGATTTTCCGTACGATTTTATAAAAAAACGTTTCATGTTCCATCCCGACTGTTTTATTTTTTCGGGAAATTTATTGTTTTCAATTTTTTTAAATTCCATTGTTCATTTTTCAGATCCCACCGGATGCCAGAAGAATCTTCGAAGAAGCCCAAAAGGAGACGAAGAAGCAAACGGAGATGTCCCGCAAAGAGCTCGGCGATGTCTACCACCTCCTCAAGCCCGACACCGAACCACGTCTCCCGAGAAAGATCCACTTCTCGAAGTACCTCATGGAGACCTCGTACGGCTCGCCCTTCCCTCGCCAGTATAGACATGCAAAGACTCTATACATCTGTGAGTTCTGCATGTTCTATGCTCGTGACGACTGTGTAATGAAGATGCACGCCAACGGGAAGTGCCCATGGAGAGCCCCACCCGGAAAGGAGATTTACCGCAAGGATAATATCTCGATTTTCGAGGTGGATGGGCACAAGCAGAAGAAATACTGCGAAGCCGTATCTCTCCTCATGAGATGCTTCCTCAGCTCGATAACCAATTTCTGGGACACGGACCTCTTCCTGTTCTACGTCATCACTCACAACGATGACGTAGGGTTTCACTTCGCTGGATGCTTCAGCAAGGAGAAAAACGACCAGTCCACAAACAACTTGAACTGCATCGTTGCTCTCCCTTGCTATCAGGACAAAGGATATGGACGATTCCTCATCGATGTCAGCTACGCACTCTCCCGGAAAGAAAAGAATTGGATTCAAGGACCGGAGCTTCCATTCTCGGAGCTCGGAGAAAAAGCGTACGCATCGTACTGGAGGATGGCCGTCGCAAAGGCTTTGGCCGGTTTCAAGGATGACATTGAGGGAGGAGATGGAATTAGTGTGACTGGTGAGTCTTATCATGATTTTAGGCAGTAACTATTCGCAACCTCAGAATCAGTTCAAAATTTCATGGGATGATGGACTGGTTTCGAGGTTGTGAGGTGTTACACACCCCTTGTAAAATGCAAAATAATCGTGAGATTGGAAAAAAAATAAGATGTGATTTTTAGACATCACCCACGCCACCGGAATCAATGTCCATGATGTCCTGGCAACGCTCGAAGCCCAGCAGTGGATCAAGCTGGAGAAAAGCACAAATAAGGAGAATGTCGGGTAAGTCTTTTCATTGGCTTCTGGGCTTTTACAAGGGAATATTTTTCTCACGTGGGTAGGAATTTTTTTTATAGATTAGTGGTGTGAAAGTAGATGCTCCTGTGAGTGGATTCTGAAATTTCCAGCCCTCACTGGAGCCTGAGAGTCTGGAAATCTCAATCTGAAACCGCCGCGTCAATAATGCATTGCAAATAAGGGGGCGGGACCAGATGTTCAGAAAAAGATTTCCAGACTCTCCGGTTTTAGTGGGGGCTAAAAATTTCAGAATTCCCTCACAAAGGCATCTACTTTCAGACTACCAACTCATAGAAATGCCCTTACCTCTGCGAAAAAAATAATCCCTTGTTAGAGTCTAAAAAACATTTTCGACTGTGTGGTGCATGCCTGAAGTCAGCTTGAATCAGCTATGCAATTCTGGTATGCCTAACTTCTAATCTAGTAAATATTTCAGGGACATTGGGTGGGATGTGGACTGGAAGACGGTGGAAGACATCATGGAGCAGGTCCGCACGTCGACTCGTGCTCAGTTCGACGAGAACTACCTCGATGTATGTTTTCTTGTTTTTTCCCTCACTACTAACCTAGTTTTTGACGAGCAGCCCTAATTTTCAAAAAACTAAACTCCAAGACGCACATTTTGTTTTTGGTCAGTACTGTACATATTGCAACCGCCCTTCAAACCACATGCTGCTAGTCATTTTCTATGGCTCATTTTTGAGCTCAACAGTCATGCTTTCAGTGGGAACCGACAGTCAGAACACTGGAGCAGGACGGATTCATAACTCCGCTTCTGGATGAGGAGGAGGTCGAAGAAGAGGAGGAAGAAGAGGATGAAGAAGAGGAGAAAGAGCCGGTTGTGAAGAAGAGTAAGAAGAAGAATGAGAAGAAGAAGAAGAAGAAGAAGGAGTGAAAAATTCCCACAGCATTTGTTTTTGTTTTCTTACAAGGTGATGTTTTTTTTTCCACGTGGGTTAGGAATTCTTTGTAAATTGGTGGTCTGAAAATAGGTGCTGAGTGGATTCTGAAAATTCCAGCCCTCACTGGAGTCTGAGAGTTTGAAAATCTAGAGTTATACTGTTTCACTGAACTCGCTATGCTCTCATAATAACCGAACTTGTTCACAACTTCCTTCTAACCGGGCGGATTTGAGAAGGGAGGTTGCCTTGAGGCGAACGCAATGAGGGATGTGTGCAGGTTCCCCTTCTGGAGATCAGAAAGTCTAAAAGTACTAGACCAAAAGATCAAGGACGGACGGGATGGCCGCGAGGCACAGGGCGGGTAACACAGCCAGATAACCTAGTAGATCTTCGGATTTCGTCGGCCTGGAGATATGTGGAATCCTGGGAAAGGAGAAAATTGTTTGTTGGGCAGTAATGCAACCAGTAAACCGGTGGCGATGCGGGCGGAGTCGAAATTTTTTTTGTTGTCTGACTTATCAGTGTATGATATCCCCCAAGTACAAAGGCACCCACCTACATAAACTCCCTAGCAACTGGTAGTCCGGTCAGGCCGGTTCTTGCTACTATTGCGCCCCAGGCTCGCCCTAAACTGAAATCGCCACGTCAATAATACATTGTGAAAAACGGGCGGGGCCAGATATTCAGATTAATATTCCCAGACTCTCAGGCTCTAATGAGGGCTGGGAATTTCAGAATTTATCCACAAGCGCATTTATTTTTAGACCACCATTTTATAGAAAGTTCCTAACCCATGTGAAAAAACATCCCATTTTTATGTTCTAAAAGTACCTTTTTTTCTGGATTGGACCCCATTTTTTCTCGATATATGAACTTACAATAACCCATTCATTCATTTTTTACCCAAGATTCCCATTTTTACCAATCGAATTTTTGCAATAATTTTTCTTCCCACATCAAATGATCCTTGTTAGTTCTCTGTTCACTTCTCTTCATTGTTTTTTCTGTAGTGTTAATTTGATTTTCTGTGCATGATTTGTTCTTGTTTTGTTCTTTTTCTTTGATTTTTTTGGTGCAACTGCACTTTTTTGCATGAATAAAAAGTGGGAAACGTCAGAATTTGAATATACGGTATAGAATGAAGGAAAAAGGGGTTAAATGTCCCTTTTTTCAGGGCTCAGTTGAAAAGGAAGCGAGAGAAGGAATGAGTTCAAAATTCATCTGTCGGGTAGGTTTAATTCGAAGATATTTGAGCTGAAAAAAAAACCAATTTTTGGGGGAAACGTAACATGTTTTACTGGAGAACCGAGAAAGGGTTACTGTAGGTTCCAGAATCATTATTGCTGAAATCTAGACGTGTAAACGTTTTCGTCAACGTTATAGAACATCTAAGCCGGTTTTGAATGTTATCTGAACCTGTTCCGTCTTTTTTTCAGTATTGGAATGTCATACTGTAGCCTTCCACCCACTTTCCTTCTTTTGTTTTTAGTCCGTCGTCGAAAACATCTGCCTTTGTGGTGAGAATATTCGAACCTAACAACAACATAAACCCTATCGCTTCGACCTTCCCACAATGTTTTTCTTTCAGGTCTCACAATAAAATTGGTTTCTTGTTTTCCATCAGACAAGGGTACGGTAGATGTTTTTTCTTCGGTGGGTTGTAAACATCTGTCGATCAAAGACGAAGAAGGGGGAGAGAGAGACACGAAATCGCTCAAAACTCATGATTTCGCTTTAAAACCGATATAATTGTGTTCAGCAAATCAAGAGCTTTTCAATGAGTATGCTCTTGACTACTTTTTGTTAAATTTCAAATCACATATTTTTATAAACCTTTGATGTTTCCGAACATTCCAGTTCACTCTTAAAATGTAGTCATGTTTATATTCATTTTGGAGCTCTTTTTGAGATGTATCTAATATTATAAGCTAAAAAATAGGATGGGTCCTCTGAAGAACAGAAACAAAAGTATAGATTAGTGGCCCTTATTTACAGTGAAGCTTGATGATGAATAGGGGTACGGTAATCGTTTCCTTCCGAAGTGTTGTGGATCCCTGTTGATCAGGACACAGGGGTTGTAAAAGTCGTCTGCACAATAGTCCTTGCTCTTTCGAACAGAGATTTTTATCTTTATGAAACTATCTATCGATTCGTTATTTCCCTTTCTACTTTGAAATTTGCCATTTTCCCGCTCAAAAGAGACAAACAACGTCTGTCTTTGAGACTGGAGGAAGACGACTGTCAATAGTCGTATTGTCGAGATGACCCCATCATTAATAAGTATCATATTTTATTACCTTCCCCCATGAGTGTTTGTGGAATTTGGATCTTTGAGACAGAATCGAAGTCAACTTTTGAATATATACTGATGTAAAATCACTGATTTACAGCAACCCTTACCTTTCGAAAAGAAAATGTCTGTCATCGTATTTAGTATTGTCATACACAACTGCCTTCATCTCACTCCAAGTTTGATGGATGAAGTCAGAAAGTATAACAATGCCAAAGAGACACTGGTCCCATTTGAATATCTAGTTTTTAGAAGTATGACAGAGTGAGTGTGACTTGATGCGTTCCGGTCTCTTGGTCTCGCCCTTGTTCACTTCGCCTTCTTTGGCCCCGCCCTGATTCTTTTTCCTCAGTGGTGCCGAAGTACTGTACTCGGGTCAAAATTCACTTTGATGAATTGAAATCGGTGATATTTGAGCTAAAACTCAAATTAGTTTTGGGAATACTTGAAAAGTTACTATAAGTTTCAGTATTGATGCCGCTGGAACCTAATCGTGATAATAATTCAATCGAAACTCAGGAAAACAAAATCCAGTATTACGAAACTACAGAAAAAAACATACTAGAATCTTCCCTTTCGCCTTTTTTCTCACGTCAACTGCTGGTGGAAGATGACTGTCAATTGTGCTTTGGTCGGGATGACCCCCTTATTTTAATTTGCTCACTAAATCATGGCGTTTTTAGGCAGAAAAAATTTTTTCCCAGCTATCTTCTTGAAGTGAATATCTGAATCTTTGAGAGAAGAATGAGGGGGACTTTCGAACCTATACTGTAATGATTTACAGCAACCATTACCCCCCAATCCGAAAATGTTGTCATCGTATCAAGCATTGTCACTCTCAACTCTCATCATCTCATTCCAAGTTTCATGGATGAATTCGAGCAGAATAACAATGCCAAAGAGACACTGGTTTCATTTGAATATCTAGTTTCTAGAAGTACAACGGAGTGAGTGTGTCTTGATGCGCTTCGGTCTCTTGCTTTTTTGACTCCGCCCTCGTCCATTGTTTCTTTTTTGGCTCCGCCCAGCTGAGAGATTGGAGAAAAGACGAGAGGAAAAAAGATAGTGAGGGAAAAAAAGAAATGAATGGGGGCCCCCAGATTTTGGAGTTAAAAGAGCTGGAAAAGATGGGGAGAGAAAAAAAGAGTATTTCAGCGTTTTTTGTTAAGACGAGAAACCCATAGCCGTTTTTAGAAACAAGTCCAATACGAAATTGGACAGGTCAGTATTTTGATACGAAGAAAATGGAAAGGAAGAGAAGGGGAGCAAGTCAAAAACCTAATTGGTTGGTGGAGTACTGTGTCTTTATCAAAAGTCACTCTCATGAGTTAAAATTGGGGGTATTCTAATTGGATAATCAAATAGTTTTCGGATAATGTTTCAAACGCAACTAAGGAAATCCCGAAAAAAAACTATCATGAAAGAACCTTTCCTCTCCCTTGGCACCTTTCCTTCCTCTAATTTGTGCGAGTCCTTGAAAACATCTTTCCTTGCTGAAGTAAGAACATTCTAGTCTGTCATATGCTGATCCCATGCTGCGTTCAAAAGCTAGCCGCTCTGTTTCGACCTTCAAATCAGACAGCAAGAAGATAGACACTCTATCTCTTCAAACTTTTCCTATTGTTCTTCTGTCACATCTTACAATGAAATTTGTTTTTGGTTATATGAAGGACAGGGGTACGATGATTGCTTGCTTCTGATGTGTTGTAAACCTTTCCAGAGATCAGATTGTACGGAAGAGCACAAAGGCTGTAAAAGTCGTTTGCACAACTCTTCTTGCTCTTTCGGAAGGAGATTATTATCTCTTCTCTGCAATCTCGCGATGAAATGAATCATAAGTTATGAAGAATAGGAGTACGGTAATTGTTTTTCGCGATGTGTTGTAAAGGCAAGATGATCAGAGATGAGAAGGGGAAGGAAGAGGCACAAGATTGGCCAAAACTCATCGTTTGTATCTGTCCTATTGCAAATCTCCATCTCTATTTTGTTTCAACATAATTGAAAAGGACTTATCCCCGTACAAAAAAGAACAACAATATCTGAAATCAATTTTGCCAGCTGGATTTTTGGAGTGCATATCTCAACCTTTGAGAAAAAAAACAAAGGGGACTTTTGATCCTAGCTTGTGTAAAATTATTGATCAACAGCAACCGTTCCCTTCTCATAAAAAATTTAGGTTGAAAACTTTTTGATATCTCTTAAGATCGATATTCTGCTCTGAACACAAAGTACTGGGCGTTGCTCTATTACCTGCTTTACGGTAAGAGCCCTGTTATAGACATCTTCAAAGCACAATATCTCGGTTCTATTAAAAGCAATCATGTCATGGTCAACTGATGATATGTTTTTCAATTCATTTTAAACACTTTGTTAGTTGAAAACTTTTTGATATCTCTTAAGACCGATGAAATATACTGCTCTAAACATAAAGTACTGGACGTCGCTCCTCTACCAGCTTTACGGTAAGAGCCTTTAATTCTTTCCCATCTTGCCGCGTGGTCTCGATCTTCATGTTAGCCAACAACAACTGAAAGCCCTATCTCCTCAAAATTCTCATTTTGTTTTTCTGTCTCGTTTTATTATGAAATTAATTTGCAGTTTTTTAAGACGGAAAAAACAACAGGTTTTGTTCGTCCTTTGATAAGTTGCACAGTCCAAATGTTCAGATAAAGGGAAGCGAGGTAAGGGGGAGGCACGAGAATTCTCAAAACCAATGATAAGCCTTTGAAACCAATATACTTTGATTGATTTGATGTACCTATGAATCTCAGCACTATGAAACTAACCCTTCTCTGATTGTTCCATCACTATTTTGTTGTTCGGCATGACCCTGCACAAAAGAAACAAACAGCGTCTGTTTTCGAAACTGGAGGAAGCTGGCTGTCAATTGTTCTTTTTGTCGAGATGTCCCCCCCCCCCATTTATGTCATCATATTTGTCAGTGTTATACAGAACCCGCCATATCTCATTTTATGTTTCATGGATAAGACTGGGCAGTATAACAATGCCAAAGAGACAGTAGTTTCTTTTGAATATCTAGTTTTTAGAAGTATGACAGAGTGAGTGTGACTTGATGCGCTCTGGTCTCTTGGTTTTTAGGGCTCCGCCCTTGTTCACTATGTCTTCTTTGGCCCCGCCCAGATTCTATTCCCTCAGTGGCAGGAGTACTGTACTTACATGGAAATACACTTTCGCAAATTGAAACTAGTAGAATTTGAGCTGAACATCGTATAATTTCAGGATGGGGTAATATTTTCTGATGGAAAATCTGAGAAAAATACTGTTGATTTCATAACTACAGTTTCTGAAACCCAGTCATGATAGCATTACAATCAAAACTAAGGGAAAGAAAATATCTGTCTTATGAAAAACAAAGATAGTCTCTTCCTTCCCCTGATATTTCTTGGAACAATAACACAAAATCATACTAGAATCTTCGCTTCCACCTTCTTTTCTTTCGAAGATGGCTGTCAATTGTACTTTGGTCGAGATGGTCCCTTTGTCAAGGAGTATCACATTTTTATACCTGTCCCGGAGAGTGTTCTTGGTTGGAATCAAATTGTTTTTAGGCGGTTTATCAAAGATTTGCTCACTAAATCATATGGTTTCAGGCAGAAATCTAATTTTTCTCAGCTGGAACTTTGGAGTGTATATCTGAATCTTTAAGAAAAAGAACAAAGGGGACTTTTGAACCTATACTGATTTGAAATCATGAATTTACAGCCATCGTTACCTTCCAATCCAAAAATGTTGTCATCGTATCAAGCATTGTCATTCTCGATCATCATCTATCTCATTACAAGTTTCATGGATAGAGTCGGGCAGAATAACAATGCCGAAGAGACACTGTGTTTATTTGAATATTTAGTTTCTAGAAGTACGACAGAGTGAGTGTGGCTCGATGCGCTCCGGTCTTTCGCTTCTGACTCCGCCCTCGTCCACTATGTCTTTCTTGGCTCCGCCTAGCTGAGAGATTGGGGGAAAGATGAGAGGAAAAAAGAAAGTGAGGAAAGGAAAAAAAAGGGGGCCCGCCCAGATTTGGGAAAATAACTGGAAAAATGGGGAGAGAAATAAAAAGAGGGGAAAGAAAGAATGAAATTGGGAAACATTGGAATTGAAATTCGAAGTTGATAACGCTTGAAGGAAAAAAAGTTTGAATACTACTGGGAGGAGTAAAAGATCCATCAGTTGTGCTGCAGTAGTGTATTTCGATCAAAATGTATTTTTATGATCTGAAATTGAGGGTATTGTATTTGAAAATCTAATAGTTTTCAGGAGATACATTTCATTGGGGATGCTGAATTAAGGAAAACAACATGCCTTTTTAAGAACAAAAGTTGGCCCCTTTTCTTCCTTCAATTCGTGCGAGTCACACTCTATTTCTTCAAGCATTCCCTATTGTTTTTCTGTCACATCTTACAATGTAATTAGTCTTTGGTTTTCTGAGAGATAGTGGTACGGTAATTGTTTCTTTACGACGGGTTGTAAGCAGTTGTTGATCAAATCGAATGGAAGTGCACAGAGGCTGTAAAAGTCGTTTGCGAAAAAGCTCTTGTTTTTTCGAAAGAAGATTATTATCTCTTCTGAATTATGCCTCCTCTTATTATATATTTTTGATTAGTAGGAACTGGTCCCCATCCCGATTTCTAGCTCTATCCAACCCCCACAATATTTTCCGCATTCTACTTTGTATATTTTTGCACAAGACTCCAAAAATATTATTGGTCTTCCATTTTTTTTTCGTTTCTCGAAAAATTTGTTAGTGTCTTGTGAGTTCTTCATTTGTTCAAAAATTGCCCTTGTCCAGTCCGATCTCCACTTCTCTTGGAAGACTTCCACAGCACATCCCTCTTTTTCTGACTCCTCTCCCTCCTTTCTCTTTTGAATTCTCAACCATACCGGAGAGTGCAAGCCACAGTGATCACCACGATCATTCAAATGTGTGCACTTTGTAGAGTGAAATTATTCGCATGTAATAAAAAGTGGAAAAGGTCACAATTTGAATCGAGTGGCAATGGCATTTGGAAGAGACGGTGAAGGAATAAAGGGGCTACAAAATTGCTCAAAATTCATGATTAGGCTATAAAACCGATGAAATCGGTTTCAGCAAATCTAGACCTTCCCAATGAATATACTCATGACCACTTTTCTCACAGTTCGAACCGTTACCTTTTTTGAGTCTTTGATGTTTCCGACATGGTGAAATATTTCAGTTTATTTTCAAAATATAGTCATGTTTATATTCATTTTGAAGCTCTTTTCAAGTTGTATTCAAAAATATAAGAGAAAATTAGCTTGAATGAAAATTGAGACTTCTGGGGAAGTGAGAAGAAGGAAGCGGCGCGCTGGAAGAAAGGGGTGGGGGCAGTTTAAAACTACACAGAAATAGGGACCGTGGTTTACTGAAGTATAGATGTTAAATTATTATAATATATTAATGAAAACAACCCTCCTCTTGCACTCTCATGACTTTTTTTTGTAATTTGGATTCAAGAGAACAACATCATCTGCCTCCAAAGGATTTTCAACTCCTCTGCAACAATTTTTGGAATTTGTTTTTAGTTCAGATACTTTTCTCCCTAGTTTGAACACTTTAATTCAGAGCAAAATCGTTTATTTTCTTATCTCAACCATTGCAGCTTGGTCACATTTTTTTCAGCCAAGACTCCATTTTCTTTATGGCTTATGTAGCTAGTTTTTCATTCGGAAACCTTTTTTTTCCAATATTAACGTTGGTGATTAGTACGACCCGTTTTTCTTCTTTCTACAGCTATACCAATAACTGATCCCAAATAAAACGTGCCATCGTATCCAGCGTTATTGCAAAACATGATTTATCATAATTCAATTTCAATAGATAAATACAAGTCCTACAATAATGCCGAAGAGAGACTGTTTCAGAATAGATAGTATTTAGGAACACGACAAAGTGATTGCTCTTTCATACGCCTTGCTCCTACCCTACTAGACTCCGCTCACATTCTTTTTGCTCCGACTCCGCCTCCTTTTTTTGTGTGCTCCTTGGCTTCGCCTACATCTACGTTTACTTTTGGCTCCGCCCTGATTGAACCAAAAATTAGGGGAAGACAGGCAAAATGAGAAAGTAAATGAAAAACAAACACCAGGAGACAGTGAAAACCAGCATTTCCAGCTTTTTTTCAGACGAAACCAGCTCAAAATGTTTCCTCCACGCATTCCATAAGAGACAGTTTAGATCTGGATATTTTTTTTAGAGATCACTCTTGTACAGTGCATTTTTGAAATACATACGAATTGCTCATCAGCCATAAAACAAGTGTTCAATGATCATCTTTTTTCCGTGCCATCCTCCCCTCCTGTCGACTCCCAAAACACATCTCTAACTGTCTGACCCCTCTCCTTTTTTTTTATTCAAATTCTCAACCACACGGAGGGTGCTGGCGTCACTAAATGTCAAATGTGTGCACTGTCTAAATGTGAAAGAATTTGCGCCGAATAAAAAAGTGATGGCGACAGGCACCGTCGAGTGTGTGCACTCTCTAAATGTGAAAAAATTCGCGCCGATTAAAAAGTGGGAAAGGTCAGCATTCGAATTAAGTGTCGAGGGCGATTTGGAAGGCTGTACAGAAGGAGAGGGAAACGAGGGATCGACATCTCCCGGTGGGTTACTATAAACTGGGAAATGAGATAAAAAGAAGCTGGAGTGCAGTACCTCGACCAAGTTTCAATCTCAAGAGGAATACAATCAAGATTTTTCAGTTAGAATTATATTGATTTCCCGGGGAAAAATAGAAACGTTTCCCTCGGTGAAACTAATTGAATTTCTGTTTTCTGAATTGACTTTTTTCCATACAAACTCCTTTCTCATCGGGAAGTACTCAAAGCACACCACTCAATTTCTAACCTCTCTTCCTTTTTCCTTCTTTTGAATATTCCTCGTATCGGCTAGCTGGCATCAGTTGACATCACCATTATTCAAATTTGTGCCCTTTTGTGATGGGTGTGCCGACTCGATCTTACTTTGTACTATTCCGCCGACTACACTTTCTCACGTGAAAAAAAATATGAAAAAGTCGGCTTTCTTTTGAGCGACGATGGCTAATGGGAATACGGTAAACATGAAAGGAGAAGGGGAAGAGGAGGGGGGAGGGTGATCAAATCCTTCCGATGGAGCTGAGTTACTGTGGCCTAATGCAAAAACGGGGGCTTTCAGTTGGGATAGCAGGGCTCGAAGTTCAACCATCAACCGGATATTACTGTAGCTAGACTAAAGTTGAACTTCGTGGTAAAATTCAAAGTGTTAGAGCTCAATTTTCAGGCGAAAAGAGGATATGTTTTCTGAAATCCCAAAAAAGGGTTACTGTCGATATTGTAATGACGGTTGATAAAAACTTTCCTCGATACCATTTCAAACAGAAATGTACAGAAAGTTTCACAAACCTAGTGATTTGAATCCACTAGACTAGAAAATAAGATAAAGTTTGAATCATTTGGAAAACGGGGATGGGGAGAGGGGCGCACTACTGAAAACACACAGAGGCTGTAAAAGTTGTTCGCCGAAGTATACGGTCTCTCTCGAACGGAGATCATAATCTTTATGATCCATCTGTTCTCATTTTGAATATCCCTTACTCTTTTGTTCTATGGGCTTCACGCGTACAGAAAAGAACAGCATCATCTGTCATTGAAGTCGGTGGAAAGGGGGATCGCATTGGGATCAAAAAAAGAGGAGGGGTGAGAAAGATATGCTGTAAAAGTTGTTGGGTCCGTGCTCTTCCGATCAGAGAACCTTATCTTCACATAACTAGATCTGCTCTCGCCATTCAATTATCTTTTTTGTCATTCAGATTTCACGCTCACATCTCTGAAAAGACAATTTCCTCCGAACAAAGTGTCAGTGCAATCTCCCCTCCTCCTAGAGACTCCCAAAACACATCTTTAGCCCCCCTCTCTTTTTTCCTATTCAAATTCTCAACCACACTAGAGAGTGCTGGCGACATTCAACGTCGAATGTATGCACTTTTTATATGTGAAATTTTTCGCTAGACATTAAAAAAAAAGTGGGAATGGTCAGCATTCGAATTGAGTGTCGAGGGCAATTTGGAAGGATGCTCATAAGGAGAGGGAGAATGGGGGATAGAAGTCTCCCGGTGGGTTACTGTAGTTTGAGGAATGAGAAAAAGAGACGCTTTAGTACTGTACTCAGACCAAGTTTCAAACTCAGGAGAAAAAAATTGAAATGTTTGAGCTGGAAATGAATAGATTGGGGGGGGGGGGGGGGAAGATAATTGCTTCACCTCGGTGAAAATAATTGAATTTCTATTTTCTGAAATTATTTCTTCAATACAATATCCTTTCTTATCGGGGAGTTCTTGAAGCACATCCCTTATTTTCTGACCCCTCTTTTGAATTTTCCTACATATCGTGTTGTGTTGGCGACCGTGGACATCACCATTATTCAAATATGTGCCCTTTTGTGATGGGTGTACCGGCTCAATCCTTCTTTGTACTATTCCGCCGACTGCATTTTCTCACGTGAAAAAATATGAAAAAGTCGGCTTTCTTTTGAGCGACAATAGCTAATGGGAATACGGTAAAACATGAAAGAAAAATGGGAAAGGGGAGGAGGGAGAGTGATCAAAGCCTTCCGCTGGAGCTGGGTTACTGTAGCTTAGGGCAAAAACAAGGCTTTTGATGAGATAAAAAAGCAAAAACAAAAAAAAAGAACAGGCTTAAAATTCGACCGAGTTCAACGCACGGAGGTGCGGTAGACTTTTCTTTCGATGGGTTGTAAACATCAGTTTATCATAGAACGGGAGAAGAAAAGGGAGGCACCAAATTGCTCAAAACTCATGATTTCGCTGTAAAACCAATTGAATCGTGTTCAGCAAATCAAGATCTTCCCAGTGAATATACTCATGACTGTGTTTCAACATGTTTGAAATCTTATATCTCTTTATCCTTTGATGTTTCCGACTTGCTGCAAAATCATTGCCTATTTTTCAAATATAGTCATGTTTATATTCATTTTGAAGTTCTTCTTGAGCTGTTCACAAAGATCTGGGTGACAAGAAAATAGGATGAAATTTGAACTCTCGGAAAACGAGAATGAGGAAAAGGGCGCACTACGGGAAGCACACAGTGGCTGTAAGAGTTGTTTATCAAAGTATACCGGCTCTCTCGAACGGAGATCATAAACTTTATGATCTATCTTCTCTCAATTCACAGAGGAGCTGTAAAAGTTGTTAGGTCCGTGCTCTTCCGATCGGAGATCGTTATCTCTATAAAACTAGTTCTGCTTTTGCCATTCAATCATTTTTCTGCCATTAAGGCTTCACGTGCACATCAGAAAACATTAAGAAAAAAATCATTAGATACTTGATTTGAACCAAATTTTTTCACACTATCGTCCATTTTCAATCAGTTTCTGCCATTTTTCAGGCAAATATTTGATCTTTAGAACTCAAAACCCTTCTTTTCTAGACCGAAATTTCTAACTGTTGTCCTTATTTCATTTCCTTATTCCAGCATTTCTGGATTAGAACCATATTTGGATAGTTATTACCACTTTTCCTCACCCCACCTCCATTTTATTTATTTCCAAGACTGAATATCTCTATTTTTGGCCTAATATTGATAATTTTCAAGCCTAAAATCTTCTAATTTTCAGCCTAAACCTCTTTCTTCTTTCATCCGCTACACTTCTTTTTACCTCCATGCCCAACCAAATGTAAGCACATTCTATGGACACGTTCCCACATTTACAATTCCAAAAACGAATGTTTTATTGTGTACACCACGGTTGCTGTCAGTACCATTCCCTTCTTTTTGGTCATCTCTTTCTTTAAACGGATGGAAACATACACTTGTGGTTCTCTTTTTCTCTATTCCTCCAACTATTCCTACCTGATTTTCTTCATTTTTGCCTAAATCTTTGCATTTTTTCCATTGATTTTCTCCAGTTTTGTCTCTATATTTGGTCATTTGTCGCCTTGGATTTCTTTCTTTTTGTCAAATTTATATCTCACCATTTTTAGTCGAAATTTCTGTTATCATACCCTTAAATTTTCCGGGTAACCACTTTTCTGGCTTGGAACCTTTTCATTTTCAGCGTAGCCCTTCTCCTTTTTCTTCTATCAGCTATTAATTTTTTCACTTCCATACCAAAGCAAAAGTAAGCCCCCAAAGTGATAGCAATCTTAGTTCTTTGAGCCAATGACTCCTCATTGTCTTTTCCCTTCTTTTCCGAGAACTTGGCACGCTGCCAAGCCAACTGCCTCCGAAGGTGTCTTCACCAGATTGCCTGAATCCATCCACTTTCGGCCTAAATTCGATTAACTTATAGCCCTAACATTTTTATTTTTATTCTTGAACTTCTAACCTTCAGGCCCGAGGTCTTATTGCGTCCAGTCTAATCCTCGTTTTTCTTTTCCCCACTACACTTTTTTTTCACCTCCATACCCATCCAAATGTAAGCATTTTCTATGGACACTTTCCCACATTAACAATACCAAAAACGAATAATCGATAGTGTACGTCACTGTCGCTGTCAGTACCATTCCCTTCTTTTTGGTCATCTCTTTCTCTAAGCTGTTGGAAACATACACTCCCGACATCTTTTTTTCTCTAATCCTCCAACAATTCCTACTTTATTTTCTTTATTTTGGCCTAAATTTTTCCATTTTTTAATCGATTTGCTCCAGTTTAATTTTATACTTGGTCATTTTTTGCCTCGGATTTCTTTATTGTCAGCGATACATCTGTTTATTTTCAGCCTGAATTTCTTCAATCAATACCGTCTTAAATCTCTCGATTTTCATTCTTTATATTCTCTATTGTTAGCTTGAAATCTCTAAATATAAATTCGTGAATTTCTCTATTTCCCGACCTCGAATCTCATTACTTCCAGTTCTCTGCATTTTCCAACTAAAATTCCCCATTTTCAATCTTAATAGCCTCTATCTACTTCCTAAAATCTTGCTGAAATCAATTGATTTTCAGTTTGAATTCCTCCGATTCTGGCCTAAGTTCTTTTGGTTTTCAGGTCTGGACCCCTTTTTCTGAATAAATTCTGTTATTTTTCAGCCTACATCACTCCATATTTAGCCTGAAATTCATTAATTTTTGGGTCAAGGTCTCTCTTTTTTGCCCTAAAATATATTGATTTTCGTGCATAAATCTCTCTATTTTTAGTTTTTTAATTCTATTGACTTTCAGACACGTTTTTCACTTCCATACCCAATCAAAAAAAAACGTGCCCACAATTAAAGCATTTTCAATTCTTTGAACCATCGACTTCTTACACTCATTCAATAGAAAATTTCACGTCGATTCCAAAATTGTAATTTCCTTCATAACCATTCTCATGTAGCTCGACTTATTCGTTTGTTTCTAGTTAGGGTGCTCCTCAGTCTCCTCCCCCTTCTTTTCCGAGTATTTGGCTCGCTGCCAAGCCACCTGCTGCCGGAGGTGTCTTCCCTGTATCGCAGAGGATGACGTAATCCGACCTGATGAACAGATACATGTTGGTGTTATTGC
>GL380094.1:36055-60673 GCA_000143925.2 Caenorhabditis brenneri
AAAGCCGTTCTTCTTAAAGAAGTGGAAGAAGCTTCTGGTAAGGAAAATAATCAAAATTTGATCATAAAGATGCTTTTTCAGGCAAAGGGGGCCAGGAAGCAGAGAGAGAAACCAACAAACTCGGATGGAAAAGAGAGCGAGGAGGTTCCTGGGACGTCAGAGGAGCCCTCGACTTCAGCCGCTTCGGATTGTAAGAGAAGGCAGAAACGTTCAGGAAAGAAGCAGACATTTGAATCCGAAGGAGAAGACATGGAAGCATATCTCAGCGACAGTGAGGTACGTGTAAAATTTGTTTTGAGAAAACACTAAGGCCCAAAAGGCCCCAAATAAATTCCCGGTTTCCAGTCGGTTTAGTTATTTATTTTGACTCTGAGCATTTGCCACGCAACGACAAATTTTTATTTTGCTCTAAAATTTTTGAGCGTATTGAGAACTTCAAACTACAACTTCAAACTAGAACTTCATTTTTGAGTTGACAACTATTTGTACAATTATGGTCCCGACAGTAAAGCTCGTCAAAAAACAATCACCTCGGAAATTGCTTGTTTTCAATGGAAATTTTGGCGATTTTGAGTGCCCTCTATGGTAGGGGCTTTATCTGTCGGGAAAGTGGTTCCACAAAAAGTTGTCAACTAAAAAAGTGAAGTTAGAGCTATTCAGAACTGCAAATGTGAAAAAGAAAATTTTAGGGAATGGTCGATGCTGACCAACCATCAACATCGAATCCGGAGAAGAGGGAACCGAGGAAGAAGAAGCCAGAGATTACGGAGGAAGGAGAAGCCGTGGAGATTCTGGGAGCTTCAATGGAAGCTCAGACTTCAGCATCATCGGGTTCAAAGAGCAAGAAGAGAAGTCCAGGAAAGAAGACGATGAAGAAGGATGAGGAGGAGGAAACTGTCTTAGAGATTGAGGTAGGTATAGAAGCATAGATGTCACGGGCCGCTCATGAAACTGACTGGTTTGGCCCGGCCCTAAAGGCCCGCCAGTAACCGCGAAATTTGAATTTCATTTTTCAAAAATGAAAAATGAGCTGATTTTCGCCCTTTTGTGAATATGTCACATATTTTGAATGTTGGAAGTAGTTTGAGTAGCTTGAATCCCGAAATAGCCAAAAAGTCAAAATTTTTGAAAACTTTTCGTTTTTTCCATAGTTCTGGGGAAACTTCTCGAAAATTTTCTCCAGTGCGGGTCGAGCGAGCCGGGCCCGCATTTTCACAAGTATGTATAGAAGTGTTGAAAAAAAAACTTGATCCACTGTAGCGTTGAATTTTATTGTTTATAGTCAAGAACAACTTTTTACAGAGCTCACAGGATGCTGCCCAAGGAGCGTCTTCATCCATCAACCTTCCGTCCACATCATTAGCATCAAGAAGTGTGAAGAGGAAGTCAGCTGCTTCTCGTCGTTCTGCCAAGCCGTCCATTTCTTCTGTCCCGAAACAAGAAAGAAAAAGGGAGGAGAAAGAAGAATCAATGAATCAGGAAGAAGAGGTATTTGAAAAACTTTTTTGAAAAAAACTTTTACTCATATGTTTTTTCTTACAGGAAACTCCGCGCCAAGAGCCCAGCACCTCATCTTCCTCATATCCAGCTCCGATCTCGAGAAGAAAGACTGCTCCAAAGCGCCAAAAGGGAGGAGCTGCTGCTCCCATTCCAGTACAACAGAATGATGACCCAATTGACCAACTTCAACCGGATCCACAAGCTGACGGTGAAGTGAGAAAGATTGAAGAAGTAAAGGAAAGTCAGCCACGCAGTGGAAAAGCTTTGGATCCGGAGAAGGAGAAGAAATCAGGTGCAGTGGAGGAAGGCATGGAAGCAAATGATGAAGATGAAGAGGAGGTGTTCAGAGAAGAAGATGCCGCCCAAGCAGAGTCTTCATCCACCAACCTTCCGTCCACATCATCAGCATCAAGAAGTGTGAAGAAGAAGTCAGCTGCTTCTCGTCGTTCTGCCAAACCGTCCACCTTGGCTGCCCCTAACCAGACCAAAAAGAGGAAGGAGAAAGAAGAATTGATGAACCAGGAAGGAGAGGTATTTGAAAAACTTTTTTGAAAAAAACTTTTACTCATAAGTTTTTTCTTACAGGAAGCTTCAAGTCAAGAGCCCAGTTCGTCGTCCAACTCAGCTCCCGCTCCGATGTCAAGAAGAAAGGCTGCTCCAATGCATCAAAAGCGAGGAAATGCCATGGTTGCTGCTGTTCCAGAACATGATGACCCCATTGCCCAACTTCTACAGGATCCACAAGCTGACGGTGAAGTGAGAAAGATCAAAGAAGTGGAGAGAAGTCAGCCTCACGATGGGAAAGCTTTGGATCCGGAGGAAAAGAAGAAATCAAGTGCAGTGGAGGAAAACATGGAAGTAGTCGAAGAAGATGAGGTGGAGGAGCTCAGAGAAAAAAATGCCGCCCAAGCAGAGTCTTCATCCACCAACCTTCCGTCCACATCATCAGCATCAAGAAGTGTGAAGAGGAAGCCAGCTGCTTCTCGTCGTTCTGCCAAACCGTCCACCTCGGCTGCCCCTAACCAGACCAAAAAGAGGAAGGAGAAAGAAGAATCGATGAACCAGGAAGGAGAGGTATTTGAAAAACTTTTTTGAAAAAAACTTTTACTCGTATGTTTTTTCTTACAGGAAACTCCGAGCCAAGAGGACTCATCTCACCCAGCTCCAGCTTCGATCTCGAGAAAAAGAAGAAATCCACCTCACTCTAGAACTTCTGCTGGTGCTCCAAAGCGCCAAAAACAAGGAGCTCCAATGAACGTTGCCGATCCAGAACATGATGACCCCATTGACCAATCTTTACCGGATCCACAAGCTGACGGTGAAGTGAGAAAGATCAAAGAAGTGGAGAGAAGTCAGCCTCACGATGGGAAAGCTTTGGATCCGGAGGAAAAGAAGAAATCAAGTGCAGTGGAGGAAAACATGGAAGTAGTCGAAGAAGATGAGGTGGAGGAGCTCAGAGAAAAAAATGCCGCCCAAGCAGAGTCTTCATCCACCAACCTTCCGTCCACATCATCAGCATCAAGAAGTGTGAAGAGGAAGCCAGCTGCTTCTCGTCGTTCTGCCAAACCGTCCACCTCGGCTGCCCCTAACCAGACCAAAAAGAGGAAGGAGAAAGAAGAATCGATGAACCAGGAAGGAGAGGTATTTGAAAAACTTTTTTGAAAAAAACTTTTACTCGTATGTTTTTTCTTACAGGAAACTCCGAGCCAAGAGGACTCATCTCACCCAGCTCCAGCTTCGATCTCGAGAAAAAGAAGAAATCCACCTCACTCTAGAACTTCTGCTGGTGCTCCAAAGCGCCAAAAACAAGGAGCTCCAATGAACGTTGCCGATCCAGAACATGATGACCCCATTGACCAATCTTTACCGGATCCACAAGCTGATATTGAAGGAAGAAAGATGAGAGGCGCGAGGGGAAGTCAGCCACACAGTGGAAAAGCTTTGGATCCGGAGAAGAAGAAATCAGGAGGTGCAGTGGAGGAACCAATGAAAGTAATTGAAGAAGATAAAGAAGAGAAGCTCAGAAAGGAAGAGGGAGAGCTTGGAAATAGAGAGGACATGCTCAGTGAAGAATCGGAGTCGAACAAACCGGGTTGCTCATCCACCATTCCGTACCATACTTTCGATGATGACTACGACGGAGGAAGTCGGGAAGGAGAAACAATGGACTCAGGATCAGTTGATCAGTCGATGGAGACAAACGGAGAGGAGAAGGATGAGGTTCTCGGAGGAGAAAAGGAGGTAAGTAAACAATTTGCACTCAAAAAACATGATTCGACGTTACTAATTTTTTGGTTGTTTACAGGAAACTTCAAATGAGTCGACCCAAGCAGCTTCTTCATCCATCACTCCGTGCAACAACACCGCGCCGGCTTCGGATTGCCTCACAACTTCACAAAATGACGAGTCAGAAGCCGTGGTGATGGTCCCGGCAAATAAGGAAGACAAGCCGACAGATAAGAAGGTCCAGCAGACTCCGGTTGTCTCTGATTCGAAGAATAAGGAGTCTATTCCAGTTGAGGAGCCTTCGGGAGTGGATGAAGCCAGCAAGGATGGAGTTCTTGAAAAAGAAAAGGAGGTAAGTAAAGCTATTGCCGGCGAGAGAAAAAAAAGAAGCGTTACTAATTTTTTTTCCTATTACAGAGCACTCCAAGTGGAAAATCCACCTTGCCAGCCGACTTTGCTTGTACTCCATCCGGCAATGGAGATGTGGTAGTTGCTTTGAAGAACGCAGCAATCGGGGAAGGCCAGCTGTCTTCACCTGATTCGAATTTGGAGAAGAAGGATTTGGAGTCAGCACCGGAATCAGTTGGAGACGTCAGAAGTTGCCAGGAACGAGTGTTGGAAAACCAAGTGGCTACTCGGACTGAAGTTCCTTCGTCCGAAGAAACTCCATCAGCCACTTCTCTCAAGAGGACAGCCAACATACAAATAAAGAAGGAAGGAGAAGTGCCGGTGAAGAGAGCCCGAGCAGATGCTCTGAAGCTAAAGTGAGTGAAATGATTCCTAAAAGGAAATATAGAAAATCACTATGTACCTTTAACGAATTCAATTTTTCAGTCGATTGACTCCACCAAGGACACGCAGCCCTCAGCGAGAAACCACGGTTGGCATGTATCTCCAAGATCTGGTCTTCTTCCTGGGGAAGTTACACCACCAGAACCCAAAGCTCAAAGAGTTCGTCGAAATTATGGGAGGTCTGGTGCGTGGCTGCAACATGTGGGAGAAGGCAAGTTGAACCTGAATATACTTTATATTCTAAGAGCAATTCTTTTCAGAAAATTCTATATTCTGATATTCTGTGCTCGATGAGAAGGCTCTTCAACTCATTCAAAAATAACTCCGACCCTGTTGAAATAACCGAAGATATAGAAGTTGTTAAGGACGAAGTTAATTTTGAGTTGAAGACCTTCCTCTGCTCGTTCAAGAATTTCGTCTCCACATTCGACGCAATTCACAAAGGA
This sequence comes from Caenorhabditis brenneri, assembly GCA_000143925.2. Classification (NCBI taxonomy): domain Eukaryota; kingdom Metazoa; phylum Nematoda; class Chromadorea; order Rhabditida; family Rhabditidae; genus Caenorhabditis; species Caenorhabditis brenneri. The sequence continues at coordinate 41,020 of GL380094.1, forward strand.
TTTGGCCAACTCCAGAATGAAATTGGAGATGAGATCCGAAGATGTGAGGAAGTGGAGAAAGGAGGACAACAGGAGGTAAGAAAAAAATTAAACCAAAAAAAAACAATAAAATCGAAATTTTTAGATGCTGATGATCGGGGAGATCATTGAGAAGTTTTACCCTGATTTCGATCAGTTCGGATTGAAGAGGAAGTACTTGGCTGAGATTGGAAGGAGAAGAGCATCGGAGGGAGCTGGCAGTTCAGAGGCTCGTTGACCAGGTTCCGAGCCATTCGAGTCGATCTTCTTCTTCTTTTTCTTTTTCTTTCTCTTCTTTTTCTTCTTCTTCTTCTTCTTCTTCTTCTACTTCTATTTCTTCTTTTTTCTGAAACTATCCCTCCACATCGCTCTCTCTTCTTTCAACTTTCTATCACATCTTCCAAATTCTCCCTTTTGATTACTCCCTCTCCCAAAAACTCTCATCACATACTTTCACTACATACATTCTTCTGCTGGATTCACATATTACTTTGACTTCTTTTATATCAACTTCATTTATATGTAACCACCAAGCTTTGGCCAGCTTGATTTCTTCTTTAAGTGTTCCCCGAGTCTCTTGAAACTTTTGAGTGATTGACACTACCGATTCCTGAATATTCATTGCTACCTGACGTTTATTATATGCCCTATCATCCTTTACTGGTTTAACTTATTGAACTTTTTCTGTCATTAATTTTTTCCGGTTTTCCTTTTTTTTACTTGAAATCCTTTTGATATCAAGATTTTTTCAATAAATTAGTAGTTTAAAAATCATGTCTTGATTTTCCATTGGAATTCCACACATTGCAAAAGTTTACAGTTTTTTTATAAGATTGGTAAAAAAAAACTTAACTCAAAGAATCAAGTAACGGACCTCTGAAGCTTAACCTGACCTGCATAGAAATCTCATCAAATATCAGAAAGTAGTCTACTGGAGAAATAAACAAAATCACGTGCTGATCTAACAATTCGTTTGAGATTCTTCAGTAGCGTTGACGACGGCTGAGTTCTCAACATACTTCTTCGTGTTCTTCATCAATTTCGAGTAACACTTCGTATTAAAAGCAGCATATCTCAATTGCTGTCGGAGCTATCAAAAAATCTTGAACTAACAAAATGATCAGTACATCAATTCTGTCATTTGTTTAGTTACCTATTTTTTGATAGCTATGAAGGCAACTGAGATATTCAGCTTTGAACATACAGTACTTGGATAACCTTCATCAGAAGAGTTTGGGTAACACCTCGTAATTAGAGCATCATATCTCAGTTGTCTTTGAAGTTATCAAAAAATGGATAACTGAACTATAGCTGGAAATAATATGCTGATCATTTTGTTAGTTTCAAGTTTTTCGATAAACGCTTCAAGTATTCTGAATCAAAAGGAAAAACCACCAGAAATCTGACCTATATGAAATCTGACGAAATCAAACGTTTAGGGCGCCATATCTCCGTTATTCTCAAAGTAATCAAAAAATGGGCAACTGAAAATTTTTTTTAAATTTCTTTCTAAATATTCTGTTAGTTTTAAGTTTTTCGATAGCTTTCAAGTCAACTGAGATACAACGCTTCAAGTATTCTGAATCAAATGGAAAAACCACCAGAAATCTGACGTATATGAAATCTGACGAAATCTGATGTTTAGGGCGCCATATCTCCGTTATTCTCAAAAGAATCAAAAAGTGGTCAACTGAAAATTTGTTTGAAATTTCTTTCTGAATATTTTGTTAGTTTTAAGTTTTTCGATAGCTCCGAAGACAACTGAGATACAACGCTTCAAATACTCTGAATCAAAGGAAAAACCACCAGAAATCTGACGAATATGAAATCTGACGTTTAGGGCGCCATATCTCCGTTATTCTCAAAGTAATCAACAAGTGGTCAACTGAAACTTTGTTTGAAATTTCTTTTTAAATATTTTGTTAGTTTTCAGTTTTCCGATAGCTTTTAAGACAACTGAGATACAACGCTTCAAGTATTCTGAATCAAATGGAAAAACCACCAGAAATCTGACGTATATGAAATCTGACGAAATCTGATGTTTAGGGCGCCATATCTCCGTTATTCTCAAAGTAATCAACAAGTGGTCAACTGAAATTTTGTTTGAAATTTCTTTTTAAATATTTTGTTAGTTTTCAGTTTTCCGATAGCTTTTAAGACAACTGAGATACAACGCTTCAAGTATTCTGAATCAAATGGAAAAACCACCAGAAATCTGACGTATATGAAATCTGACGAAATCTGATGTTTAGGGCGCCATATCTCCGTTATTCTCAAAAGAATCAAAAAGTGGTCAACTGAAACTTTGTTTGAAATTTCTTTTTCAATATTTTGTTAGTTTCAAGTTTTCCGTTAGCTTGCAAGACAACTGAGATACAACGCGTCAAGTATTCTGAATCAAAGGGAAAAACCACCAGAAATCTGACGTATTTGAAATCTGACGTTTAGGGCGCCACATCTCCGTTATTCTCAATATTATCAAAAAGTGGTCAACTGAAAATTTGTTTGAAATTTCTTTTTGAACATTTTGTTAGTTTCGAGTTTTTTGATAGCTTCGAAGACAACTGAGATATTTAGCTCTTAACATATTGTACTGTGTGTCCTTCATTAGCGAATTTCGGGTTGCACCTTGTTTTTAGAGCAGCGCCGGGAGAATATATCAATTGCGGTCGAAGCTATAGAAAAAGTGGTCAACTGAAAAAATGCAAATCAAGATGAGCTGAAAATTTTGTTAGTGTATAGTTTTTTGATAGCTTGAAATGCAACTGAGATATTCAGCTCTGAAGATACAGTATTGGGTGTACCTTATTACAGGTTTTTCTGAATGTAGAAAGCTTTTATGATGAGATCGTGTGTCTGTACTCCGAAACATTATCTCGCAAGATATTTGTATCAAAAGTAGCAGCGTACATTGATTTTCTCGTGTTGGTAACGTCCTATATGTTTTGAATGAATTCCGAAATTATTTTCTCAATAGTTGAGGCTGAGAATACTTCATAACTCTGTATATCACGTAAGAATAGAAATTTTTACTTAAACTGAAAACTGCCAATGACACTTTCCGCTCTATTTCTTTGTATTCGTTCCCTGAACAAGAAGTTTTTTGTTGCATGTTTTTTATTTCCCGAAACAGTCTATGATCGTAAAATCGCAAGACAACAAGAGAATAATTGTGAGCTTCTAATTTATTGAGTTGATTTTTAAGTCAGTAATGAATATTAGGAAAAAAAAACAGGAAAGCTGAAGGGAGCCACTTAAATTTACGGAATGAGAAAATAAAAAAAAGGAATTTGGGCGAGTTAGAGGAAAAATAGAAAGTGTGGCTATTGTCTTACACACGTTGAAAATATAATAATTCATGAATCAGAAGCCAGAAATGGTTAATTTATTGATGTTCTGAGCTCATTCTTGTCTTCTTTGTGGGTGGTCCACTTGTTGATGGAGTATTCTGTAAAAAAAAATAGTTTAATGACATCCTGGTTCTGTTAAAAAATACGTTTTCACTGCTTCACTTTGTTCGATGGACCCAAGCCAGTATTGAGATTGAATGTACCCAAAAAAAGGGAAACACTTGGGTGGACCCACAAGGGGTCTACAAAATTTAATGGACCCACAAAAGGTATCTAAAAATTTGATGGGCCCAAAAATATCAATCTATTTTAATCATACTTGCCCAAATTGGGCCCGGCCCGGTAAGGCCCGAAGGCCCGGCCGGGCTTTTTAAAATTTCCAGGGCCCGGCCCGGCCTGGAGGGCCCGACGCTGAAAAATTTGACCTTTTTTCGAAAATTTTTTTTCCAAATTTTTATTTTTTTCATTCAAAATTTATGAACTTGTTGTTCATTTTCAGTTTGAAGATGTTCTATAACCAAAAAATGCCTTCTTAACAAAATTTAGTAGAATTCATAGCCAAAATTGAATTTTGAGAGAAGGCGCGAAAAAAAGTTTTTGAATCCGGGCCCATGAAAATTCCGAAATGGGCCCGGCCCGGCCCGCGACAAGTATGATTTTAATGAAATATTGAGAATCTGATGTTGAAAAAAACGTTTTTTATGCTTTCCTGAAGCGTGATGCCTGTCACTTGATTGAATTTTGAATTCCTTAACTTAATTTTTTGAACAAAAAACGCGTACTCAAAATGTCGTAGCTGTTCATCAGAGTTTTTAGGTTTTCACAATTTTCAGGTGCCCGTCTTACGTTCAATCTATTTTTTGCCCCTCCTCCAGGTTCATTCAACTCAAGTAAAACCGTTTTTCCTTACCTGCATATCATCTCCTGTTTCCTTGTCATCGTCTCCTTCCGATTCCTTTTTCAAATTTTGCAGTTTCTGTGAGAGATGTTTCACGATTGATGAGACTTTTCCGTCATGATGACAGACGGTGTCAAGCAGAAATTCCAAGGCTGCGTCGGGATATGCTGCCTGTGACAAAGAGGCGGCTGGATTCAGAATTCGCATTGCTTCAGCTTGTTGTCGATTTGCCAGCTCTTGCAAAGCAAGAATTTTCAGACACTCCTCTTGTCTATTAGGTGGAACATTGGCAATAATACCAAGAATGTTTTGGAAAGATAGAATAGCTTCTTTTCTAATGTCTTCCTTCTTCTTCTTCTCAGTTGTAGAGGCCTTCGTGGCTTTTTGTTGAGTCATGGCTTCAACTTCCTGCTGCTTCTCGCTTTCGGTGGTTTGAGCCCGGTGCATTGGCTTGTTATAATCATTCAGGGCTGTGATCATCTCCGAGATTATAATTTGACGAGCTTGTGCTTCCTCGTTAGGCGGGAGATCGGCAAGTGCTTCAAGAGCTTGTTGATGGATAGATGCAGCAGTTGATTGGAGACGCTTCAGACATTCTGTGGTGGATTCCTTGGCATTTGACGAGTTGGAAGATGTACTGGACGAAGCTGCTAAAAAACGAGGATCAATATTTTGAACTAAACGTTTTTTGGTGCATAGCAAGGCTGTCAGACAGCCGGACAAGGCTGCAGCTTTTTCCTAGAGAGCAGGTTTCGAGAAAGAATATGATCTCTATCATTTTTTTTTCTTCAAAAATCTAGAAATTTAGGCACTTGAAAAAAATTTAGAAATTGTAGGCATTTTTCTCATAAATCTGGAATTTCAGGCGTTTTTTAGACTGAAATCCTCCGAAATCGTTCCATTTCGAGAAATCAATGAATTCAAAAAAATCCTGACTTTCCAAAGTCAATTATTTCAACAATATCTCAAATTTCGGCGAATACCTAGTGCCATCACATCACAAAACACTCAATTCGTGCTTCCTGTGCTGGAATTTCGACAGAAACATTCAAAATTTTCTCCAATTTTTTAATTTTTTTTTGATGATTTGGTTCAAAATTCAAACAATCAGCGGTTTTTTATGATTTAGATCAGCAACTTTCAAGAAAAAATCCCGCGGTCGGTCATAGAATCTGACAGTTTTGGTGAAAAAAAAACAAGACTAACCGTTTTTCTTCGCTTCCTTTTCCATTGAATTCTTCTCCGGAGTGGCTTGAGTGTTCCCCATTGTAGTCTTCTGGAAAAAAAAAACAAGTAAGCAAAAGGTTTTCAATAGCAAATAAGTATAGAAAACGTGCTTTCGACAACGAAAATTTTCGAAAATCAATAAGCAAGAGCCTCCGGCTACGAGACACCCAACACATGTCTGTCTGTCTCTTTCTCTTCAGTTTGTGTACTCTCTCGAACTCGTATGAAGAGATAGAATTACAGAAAATACACGAAGAAGGTGGCCGGACAGGAAAGTCTCGTGGTGCAGAAAGAAGTGCAAATACGCAATTCAAAGACTAATTTGTCAGTTTATCACAATTTGGATCAAAACAGAAAGGATCGCTTTTTTCTACCCTAGGATTGTGGCTGCTTTGTATTTTTGAAAAATGATTTTACGAATATTCATTGAATCAAAGGAGGACTGAAGTCACTTTTTTTCCATTTCGTAGTATTACTTATTTGCTTCTGGTCAACACTTTTTCCTCTTGACATATATGCCGAAAATTGTCCCGAAGCGAGATATTCAGTCATAGTTTGGTGCTTGTCCCTTTTGGTGGCCGCCAGCGTTGGCCGAGAAACCCCTGGCCGAGGATTTGACAATTTTCGGCATATGTGTCAAGAGGAAAAGGTGTTGACCAGAAGCAAGTAAGTAATATTACAAAATAAAAATAAAAAACTTCAGTCCTCTTTTAAAATTCGAGTTCAGTGTTCTTAATTCTTCGATTCTACCGGTCATACTTTTTTGCTGTCCGGCCACCTTGAAAAGCATCATGATGAAAAAACTTCAATTCCAGGAGAGAGAGAATTAGCCGAGCCTCTGAAGAAAAGTTAGATGAATCATCGTCAGGTTCATTGAGATTAGGTTGGACAAATACACACATTTTTTGAGAAAAAAAAAACATAACAAGTATCAAACAAGTATATTTTTGAACTTTATTGGAATGAATTATGTAAATATTGATTATGTTTCCGAAAAATACAACAGTTAACTGTAACAACAAACAAAAAAGCAATCTAGAAAATATGAAAAAAAGGTACAATGGAATGGTAAAAAAAAGCAATTTGGAAGATCAGGATTACTTTTGAAACATCAGGATTACTGAAACAAATGGAACAAAAAACAAAAAAAAAACTTATCAGGGAGAAATAATAAAAAGTACGTTGGAATCGTATGAAAATTACCAATTTGAAAGATCAGAGAGTAATTTTGGAATTTGATAATCAGAAATTCAACAAGGAACGAACAGAAAAAGGTAATTTGGAGGGAAAGAGAAACAACAATTGGAAATGGAGAACAAAAAATAGAAATGGCTCATTTTTATAATTGCTGGGGTGAACTGAAGAAGACGGTTCCTGTTCCATTGGCGTTCTCTTTGTTCTCCACTGGGGTCCACATTTGGTTTATTTGGTTTTGGAGGGCCATATTCCACAACGAGAAGTTGAAAACAAATGATTGAAGGTCAAATTGTGGGACCACATTTATCGGCATTGGGCTTTCAAGCATAGACTCGACACTATGTTTCAATGGTGGAATAATCGTTTGGGTGTTAGCAAGAAGTCCAGTTTGCAGATTTTTTGCTGGCACTGGAAGAGCAGCTGGTGATTCATTTTCGATGAATTTCAGAGCTTCCATCAAAACTTCAAGAATTGTGATCTTTTTGTTTCTTGTGATGATTCCTCTACTAAGGACGAATTTTTCCATTCTCGTCATTGCGGCACTTTGTTTCTGCTTTCGTCGTCGATTCCTTTGATCTTTACGTGTTTCAATTCCATTGAAAACGAGTGGTGGGAATATTTGATGAAGATCCTCCGAAGTTATATATTTGACTACTGCGAAAAGAATATCTTCTCGTCTGCAAACATTAAGAATTACTTCTGAAAAAAAAAGAACTACTTACGTAGAAATTTCCGATTGTGTAATGAATTCCTTTTCGATAAGAAGTTCTTTCATTTTTCCGATTGCGCTGTTTGTTTTTGACCAGTTTTCTCTACCCCATTTAGAACTTTTAGTTTGCGAATATGGCTTTACCTCGATTTTCTTGAAATCCATTTTCTGTTGATGACGAACAAGTCTGGAAGATGGAAAATTGAAAACTGCTCGGAATAGAAGCGGTTAGTGTGCTATCGGGGTCCCTAAAACAATACATGCAATAATAAAAAAAATCTGAATTCTCTGAACCCGTTTTCTAGATATTTTGGCAATATCCGGTTTTTATAGCTACAACGGGGTACCTTTGGAAAAGCGTAGGTTGGCCCATTTTTGGTTAGGACGGAGATGTGATAAATTGGCGTGAGGCAGAAGATTCCTAATCAAAAAAAATCCAAAAGTAAACAAATGGAAATGAAAAATCACGGTAGGACCTGGTTGAAAATAAGGTTTGTATGAGAGGGGGATGGTACAATTGTAGAAATTCAAATGAGTTGGTTTTGGATTTGAGAGTGGAGTAGAGTCGTGAATTTTGAAATTCAGAATTCAAAATATGATGTTGAAAGACAAATGATTCACATACAAGTTATTGGATTATCGTTTGGAAAATAAGGAAAACTAATAGGTATCCAAGATGAACCGCATTCTAAGACCCTAATAAGTGAGTATAGTACCAGGGGGAATGAAGAGAAACACCTGTCCTTTTTATTGTGTCTGTTTGAAACACAATGCATACCAGGGTAGATGGGTCTGAGTCGGCTCACGCAAAAGGCTTCGGAAAATTGAAATTTGCCAGCGCGAGCAAAAAAGCATGAATGAAGAAAGACGCTACCTTGAGTATCATGGGAAAATAAGGGGCCAAAAAAAAAAAGAAAACCATCAATGTAAACCTTAATAACTCTCTCTCCTTCACTCTCCTATCTACCGACACTATATTATGCTACTCACAAAAATTGAAGCAGGAAAAATGCAAAATGTAGAGTCAGAAAGCTTCAAAGACAAGATAAAACCCAGAAGTTAAAAAAAAATCAATTGCGTTCGACACAGATCACCGAACAGAAGGAATACAAGATTAGGAGAAATAAGATGTGAGAACCAATTAGCACCACCTCAGACCTTTGTGGGCAAACAGAATGAGAAATATTCAGGTACGACATGTCTTCCCGCTCTACAAGATGTTAGGCTGGTGTCTTTGGAGCGCGGTCGCACACAACTTCATTCCACTGTACCGCCTTCTGGTAAAACTCATTATCCCCTTTTTGGGTTGGAGCAGACGGACATTGTGTTTATCCTCCTATCCAAGAGTCGGCTTGTTATGTACGTCATTGTGAAACCCTTATCGCTCTCCTCTTCATTCATCTGACCTTAAACCTTACCACATTACAAAGAGCTCCGGCAAAAGGAAAGAGTGCGAACCGCATAAAACAGACCGTCGTCACTCGCCGCCGAGGCGGCTGATTCTTTGCACATTTCCATTCTTTTGTTACGTTCCTTGGAGAAATAATTCGAGGACAACGTGGCAAACAACTACAGTAGGGCAGCGGAAGAAATGCAAAACGCAAAAAAAAAAAACGAATTCCTCGAAACTATTTTGCAATGTCGACTCGAAACTATTTCGCAATGTCGGAGTTTTGATACTTGACATCAAGTCCATCATATCCATTCGCTCATTGTCTCAGGCAAGTTGTATATCATTAATTTTTGTAATGAACCCAGAAAAAACCGGCGTCTCAAAAGAGATATATTTTTATTAAACAACCATTAGGGCACTTTCAAAGATTTGGAATCTACTTTTCTCCTGTGATTAGACACTTTCACTAGTCACTGTTATTTGTTCGAGTTTATTGTACCTTTTTTAAGCTTTTTAACAAATTTTATTAATTTCAAAAGAACAAAATTTGAAAATGGTAATTCAGAAATGAAAACATGATAAACTAAGTTATTCAAAATGTTACGTGAACCAAAAATCAACAAAAACATTTCTAGAAATACTATACCCATGAGGAGTTAAATAAAACCAAAATAACAGAATGATTCTAGGAGAAAAGAGTGACAAATAAAAAAAAAGAAAATAATAAACAAAACGAGAAGAACATTGAAAACGGTTGAAGAAGAAATGGAACATCAGCATGAAATGAATATTGACGTAGAAAACTGTTGGGATGGATGCAGGTTCAATTCTTTCAGTGCTTCAATTGATATGTGGAAGTTTGGTTTGACTGTTAGCCCTGAAAAAACGTAGTCAAGTAGTTAAAACAACAAATCAAATCTAGAAAAAACTCGAAACATGCAAAAGTTTGGCGTATCTGAAACTTACAAGCTTGATTATCACAACGGATCCTTAATTACTTTCGATTAATAGTATAAAGATAAAATGGGATAGGCTTATGCGTCCACGAAACACAATTTTCTCCAATACAGTGCATGACCCTCTCGTCCATAAACGTTTCGACGTCTAAAAACATTATGATTTCAGAATAAAATCACAGAACCTCTCACCATTCAAGTCTTGAACAACACCGACTGTGTTCCCTGTCCGATCGGCTGGGAAAAGCCTTTCTGTGGTAATGATGCGTCTTCCATTTTCACAGAAGACTAACATTTTCTTAATTTTAGTCATCAGCTCGGGTGGGAATGAGTAGTTGTTCATGAAGATGACTGTTGCTTGGCGCACTTCCTTCAAATATTTCGTCTTGGTGCAGTCGTCATGGATAAGCTTGAATGGCTTATGTTTCTTCCCGATGTGGGACAGGATTCTGGAAAAATTGTCAAATTACTCTCGATCGCACTCTTTGCTTAATAACCTACCTTGAAAACCATAATTTTTGTTCTTCGGCCAATTTGGCCGGGGTGTCAAGAATCTCGATCCCAACCGACCTTTTGATCGGTGTGATCAGAGAAGCCAGCATAACCAAATTCCCAATGCCGCTTCCCATATCAAGAAAGACATCTTTCGGTCCTAACTCCAACTCCTTGAAGATGCTCGCCATTTGGCGAGGTGTTACTTCGCCATATGTCTGTAAGTGAAACATTATTGCAAAGCTGGTATCATTCATGAGTGTTTGGTTTGAATTGCCGCTCTCAGAAGAAGAGCATTAAAAGAAAAAGAATGAATAGAATGAATAGATATGCAACCTGAAAACAATAATGAATTGTCTGATCATCCATATTAAACTTCCAAAATTTATATTTTTATACCTAGAAGTTATAGTAACTTACCGTGTCATTTCTTCCCGCTCTGAGAACGACTGGGTTTGGGACGGCCATGCTGTAGGCGAAATCCAGAATATCAATCGCATCCGCCAAACTCAACTTGGACGAGTTTTGAAGTGTCTTGAATCTCCGAGGATAGCTGAGCTCGTGGTGCTACAAGCATATAAAATTCATTTCGGCATTACCTAACTGTCAATTTACCTGGTTTTGTTTTTTTTCTTCGAGTCTAATGTTGAAAATGGTGATGAAGGAGCGGAATTCGTTATAATTGCAAACGAATTTGTCCTTTTTCCATTTGTAAGGCGTTGGTACACCCAACATCTTTGGAATCCCATCATAAATTCTGAAAAAAATCGCCAGATATGAACGGGTTTGTAAAAAAATTTAAAAAAAAAAAAAAACTAAAAACTAATAACAACGTTACTACTCTATTTGTGTCAATAAACACTATTTTGAAATTGCACTACGATGAGTTTTTCATTGAGAATTCAGATAAGAATACAAAAAACTAAATTTTTCACAATGATACTAACTTAAATGTAACTAGCGAGCAACTATAGTACTCACGTTTCGATAAAACGAGCTAACGCCTCGTAAACGTGCTTCATGCTTCCTGGAAAATGAAGCGAATTTCCGTTCGGAGCAACCGCATTGAGCACAAATGGCTCTACTGGAACAGGTTGCATTGGCAGTCGGATTCTTGGAACTGCAGCTCCTCGTCGTCCACCTCGACCAGCACCACGACCACCACGAGAAGACACATGTGGACTCGGTCTCACAATTGATCCGTTTGGTTGGTTTGAACCAACAGCTTGGCCACTTGGAGCATTTTGAGTTTGCACTGAGTTACCAACCACAGAATTTCCACCAACAGTCGCAATTCCAATAGGAGAACTGTTCCTGCTTCTCAGAGCAGTACCGCCAGCTCCACGCCTTCCACGAACAGTTTGAGCAACATTACCGTTTTTGTTGCTTCCAGTGCTACCTCCATTAGCATTCACACGTCCAACAGATGTTCTAGAAACACCACCACGTTTGCCACCACGTCCACAAGCAGCAACAGGAGCCATCTTTGACAAATTGTTCTGAAAAAAGCAAACTTAATTTAGGTGGAAACTCTCATTTGCAGGAGAAACTTGAAAGGAAAAAGATTGAAATCATTTGAAAACAAGGAGGATTGGCGCGATTATCGCATAGCAAAGTCAGTAGCAATTTTTAAGATCAGATCGATCCCGGGTTCAAACCCACCAGGGGTACTTCCTGAAGATAGGAAACTGAAGCTAGGAAAGAGGTAAAACAAGAGAAGCTGGAGAAAATAGTACGGAAAATTGAAGGCAAGCCAACAGGAGACATCAGAAAAGAGGAATAGAAAACGTGGGGATGCTACAAAAGGAATAAATCCATAGCAGATGAAGAAAACAATATAAGCTGTGGAATACAGTTGAGAGAACACAAGAACCATGGAACAGAGTAGACAGAGGTGTCGACATATGATGGGAACAACAAGAGAAACCCACGGAAGTTACCAAGAACCAAGTTCATCAGCCACTGAAGACCGGAGGCAGAAAGCACAAAGGACAGTAGACTAGAAAATTAGGAGACGGGAGATGAAAGCCGCTAAAGACGAAACTTGTACTCACAGGCCACAAAAATGGTAGGAAAAGAACGAAATTCACTAAAAAAAAAAGCCACAGCATGCAACATTTACTACATTCCTTTTATCGGCATCGCAGCACCGCGAATCGTGAGTTACAGTTGTATCATGAGAAAAAAAAAACAAAAAAGCAAAAGAGAGCCAAAGTATCATCAATTACAACACAAACAGGGTGTTTTTTCAAACTTTGATTGTTTTGTAAGAATATATCTGAGAACTCGAGACGGCTCTTATCCGTTTCCCGGGTATTTTTAACTTTTCCGGGACCGGAAAAAATAATACCCGGGACCGTCAGAAATACCCGGGACCTAAAAAAAATACCCGGGACCAAAAATAATATACGGGACCAGGTTTTATTTTAAAATGCCTTTTGGAAATACCCGGGACCGGCAGAAATTCCCGGGACCAATGAAATATACGGGACCTGAAAAAACTTTTCCGGGACCCAAAAATTTTTTTCCGAGACTCATCCCACTCGATTTTGTGCTCTTAGAAGCTTTTTTTGTGTTTCCTAAGCCTTTTCTGATAGTGGGCCATTTGATTCACCCTTTCAAAGTGTAAAACACCACTACTGAACCAGGCCTAGGAAAAACACGACCCAGGTGTCAAAATTCGATTAGCGGAAAAATTTCTTCAGTCCCGGAAAAGTTTTTTCAGGTCCCGTATGTTTCATTGGTCCCGGGTATTTCTGCCGGTCCCGGGTATTTCCAAAGGGCACATATTTGATAAAACCCGGTCCCGTAAATTTTTTTTGGTCCCGAGTATTATTTTTAGGTCCCGGTTATTTCTGACGGTCCCGGGTATTTCCAAAGGGCGTTTTTTCAATTAAACCGGTCCCGTATATTTTTCAGGTCCCGGGTGTTATATTTTGGTCCCGGGTATTTTTTTAGGTCCCGGGTATTATTTTTTCCGGTCCCGGAAAAGTTAAAAATACCCGGGAAACGGATAAGAGCCCTCGAGACAAAGATTACCATAACATTTCAATTTAGAAGATACCAATATTCTGATTAGTTATTTTTGCATAATTACCCAGAAGCGACAACGAAAATTGTGGGTACGACTGACTACTGCAGTACTGCAACTAAGCTCAAAGCATCATTTATCCCATTTCTATGGTAGTGTCCCAATCAAAATTGTGTAAGAACCAGTTTGACTAGGTCCCAAAAAATGGAAGTGATCACTCCCCTACTCTCCGGCCTACCGTCATTACAGTATACAGCTACGGCGTTTCTATAAATATTGAAGCATGAAAAAAGTAGAAACAGGTAGCTTATAAGACAAGATATAACACAGAAATCCAAAAAAAATCAATTGCGTTCGACACAGATCACCGAACAGAATTAATACAAGATTACAACAGGAGAAATAAGATGTGGGAACCAATTAGCACCACCTCAACCTTTGGGGCAAACATAAAATAAGTTTAAAGGCGCATGCGAACAGAACCCGCCAAAATGGAACAATCACGACCATGATTATATTCATTCGAACCTTTATGAACAGCTTATCACCAGAATAGAAAAAATTGATTTTTAGTGAAAAATGCAACAAATTATAACCAAAATGAATTTTTTTCTAGAATCTCGATCCCAACCAAGAATCTCGATCCCAACCGACCTTTTGATCGGTGTGATCAGAGAAGCCAACATAACCAAATTCCCAATGCCGCTTCCCATATCAAGAAATACATCCTTCGGTCCTAACTCCAACTCCTTGAAGATGCTCGCCATTTGGCGAGGTGTTACTTCGCCATATGTCTGTAAGTGAAACATTATCGCAAAGCTGGTATCATTCATGAGTGTTTGGTTTGTATTGCTGCTCTCAGAAGAAGAGCATTAAAAAAAACTTATGAGTTTAGAATGAATAGATATGCAACTTCAAAACAATAATGAATTAATACTTGTCTGATCATCCATATTAAGAGGCCCTATCTGTAAGAGGAGGAATTGGCTTGGCACAGTTGCAAAAAGTTTATCCGATCCAAACGAGATTTGGTGCACATGAACACCCATCATAATGATTTCCAAAAAAGTTGTTCTCGGACTCATAACCCACCTCTCTCTGAAAATATAGCTAAAAATTGACTTTTCAAGCCAAAAAATCAAAAAATTTTCATTTTTTAGGTATCTTTCTGAAATTTCTAGGGGGTGTTTTGGGTACCATTGGGCACCTCCATGCCAATTTTGAAACTTCTAGAAGGTCGAGAAGTATTTATTAATGAAAGGGATGAGACGCTACACCCAAAATTTTTGGATTTTTGAAGCGTTCAGTCTCCAGAGTTTGACAGACTATAGTGTTACTCAAAAAACCCGTCATAACTCAAAATGGTCTAACTATTTTTTAATGGTCCAAGAGACTTTTTTGTTCTAAAATCCATGAGGAATCCGAAAAAATTGTCAAAAATTACACCTTCTGTAGGAAATTTTTGTGAAAAATTCAACTTCATGATTGATGACGACATTTCATAGTATAACTTGACTAAAACGGACTTACACCAACTAAAAAATTGTGAGTGGGTTATTTATGGCAAGAGAAAAACGAATCTTAAAAATTTAAGGCAAAAATTTTTTCAAAAATTTTTTGGAAAAAAAAATTTCATAAGGGGGGACCCTTTGGTGTTTTTCAAAAAAATCGTTATAACAAAAAATAGTCTAGTTTTTTTTTGGGTGGTCCAAGAGACTTTTTTGTGGGAAATTGCATGGAAAATCCAAAAATCATAGTTAAAATGACACCTGGTATTCAAAATTTTTGAGAAAAAGTGAACAAACTGAAATTTGGAACCCATTTGAGGTACTTCTCGACCTTCTAGAAGTTTCAAAATTGGCATGGAGGTGCCCAATGGTACCCAAAACACCCCCTAGAAATTTCAGAAAGATACCTAAAAAATGAAAATTTTTTGATTTTTTGGCTTGAAAAGTCAATTTTTAGCTATATTTTCAGAGAGAGGTGGGTTATGAGTCCGAGAACAACTTTTTTGGAAATCATTATGATGGGTGTTCATGTGCACCAAATCTCGTTTGGATCGGATAAACTTTTTGCAACTGTGCCAAGCCAATTCCTCCTCTTACAGATAGGGCCTCTTAATATGGATGATCAGACAAGTATTAATTCATTATTGTTTTGAAGTTGCATATCTATTCATTCTAAACTCATAAGTTTTTTTTAATGCTCTTCTTCTGAGAGCAGCAATACAAACCAAACACTCATGAATGATACCAGCTTTGCGATAATGTTTCACTTACAGACATATGGCGAAGTAACACCTCGCCAAATGGCGAGCATCTTCAAGGAGTTGGAGTTAGGACCGAAGGATGTATTTCTTGATATGGGAAGCGGCATTGGGAATTTGGTTATGTTGGCTTCTCTGATCACACCGATCAAAAGGTCGGTTGGGATCGAGATTCTTGACACCCCGGCCAAATTGGCCGAAGAACAAAAATTATGGTTTTCAAGGTAGGTTATTAAGCAAAGAATGCGATCGAGAGTAATTTGACAATCTTTCCAGAATTCTGTCCCACATCGGGAAGAAACATAGGCCATTCGAACTAATCCATGACGACTGCACCAAGACAAAATATTTGAAGGAAGTGCGCCAAGCAACAATCATTTTCATGAACAACTTCTCATTCCCACCCGAGCTGATGACCAAAATTAAGAAAATGTTAGTCTTCTGTGAAAATGGAAGACGCATCATTACCACAGAAAGGCTTTTTCCAGCCGATCGGACAGGGAACACAGTCGGTGTTGTTCAAGACTTGAATGGTGAGAGGTTCTGTGATTTTATTTTGTAATCATAATGTTTTTAGACGTGGAAACGTTTATGGACGAGAGGGTCATGCACTGTATTGGAGAAAATTGTGTTTCGTGGACGCATAAGCCTATCCCATTCTATCTTTATACTATCAATCGAAAGTAATTAAGGATCCGTTGTGATAATCAAGCTTGTAAGTTTCAGATACGCCAAATTTTGCATGTTTCGAGTTTTTTCTAGGTTTGGTTTGTTGTTTTAGTTCTTTGACTACGCTTTTTCAGGGCTAACCGTCAAACCAAACTTCCACATATTAATTTAAGCACTGAAAGAATTGAACCTGCATCCATCCCAACAGTTTTCTACGTCAATATTCATTTCATGCTGATGTTCCAATTCTTCTTCAACCATTTTCAATGTGCTTTTTGTTTTGTTTATTATCAATATTTTTTTATTTTTACTTTTCTCCTAGAATCAGTCTGTTATTAGGGTTTCATTCAACTCCTCATGGGTATACTATTTTTTTTAATGTTTTTGTTGGTTTTTTTTTGTTTACGTAACACACGTTCAATAATTCAATTTATCCTGTTTTCATTTCTGAATAACCAGTTTGAAATGCTGTTTTTTAAAAATCGATACAATTTGTTAAAAAGCTTCAAAACGTGTAAAATAAACTCGAACAAATAATAGTGACTAGTGAAAGTGTCTAATCACAGGACGGGTAGACAAAAACTTCCGGAGGATTAAAATAAAATGTATGAACTCCTTAACATTAGAAAAGTAGATTCTAATTCAAGAATAAAATGGAAGGTACTGTTCCAATATAATTCATGCAGGTTCGTCAAAACGAGAAAGTGGAAGATCACCCGCTGTGCGAGAGAAAGATGGTGTCCGATAAGAACGGCAAACATTTTGCCTTTCATATCCATAATTGTTTCTTATCGGTACGTTTGTCCGTTGTTACTAGTGAAAGTGTCTAATCACAGGACGGGAAGACAAAAACTTCCGGAGGATTGAAATGAAATGTATGAACTCGTTAACATTAGAAAAGTAGATTCCAATTCATTGAAAGTGCCCTAACAGTAGAGCCATTTGTGCTCAATGCGGTTGCTCCGAACGGAAATTCGCTTCATTTTCCAGGAAGCATGAAGCACGTTTACGAGGCGTCAGCTCGTTTTATCGAAACGTGAGTACTATAGTTGCTCGCTAGTTACATTTAAGTCAGTATCATTGTGAAAAATTTAGTTTTTTGTATTCTTATCTAAATTCTCAATGAAAAACTCATTGTAGTGCAATTTCGAAATAGTGTTTATTGACACAGTTAGAGTTGAGAAAATAGTAACGTTGTTATTAGTTTTTATGTGCAAACCCGTTCATATCTGGTGATTTTTTTCAGAATTTTTGATGGGATTCCAAAGATGTTGGGTGTACCAACACCTTACAAATGGAAAAAGGAGAAGTTCGTTTGCAATTATAACGAATTCCGCTCCTTCATCACCATTTTCAACATTAGACTCGAAGAAAAAAGACAAAACCAGGTAAATTGACAGTGAGGTAATGCCGAAATGAATTTGATATGCTTGTAGCACCACGAGCTCAACTTTCCTCGGAGATTCAAGACTTTTCAAAACTCGTCCAAGTTGAATTTGGCGGATGCCATTGATGTTCTCGATTTCGCCTACAGCATGGCCGTCCCAAACCCAGTCGTTCTCAGAGCGGGAAGAAATGACACGGTAAGTTACTATAAAAATTAAATAAAATATTTGAAATCGCATTGATTGGCGCCTTGTACTCCTCTCGGAGTCGAGGAGACTCCAGTTACTTGGGGGCTATGCATATCGTTTCAGAGCGATTTTTGACATATGCTCCAAGAGGAAAATGTTCATAGAAAAAGCAAATACACCGGAATATCAAATAAAAACAATGCAAAAAATTTGACTTCAGTCTTCCTTTAAGAGGCCCTATCTGTAAGAGGAGAAATTTCTCTGTTAGGCCTTGGCACAGTTGCAAAAAGTTTATCCGATCCAAACGAGGTTTTGATCACAAGAACACCCATCATAATGATTTCCAAAAAAGTTGTTCTCGGACTCATAACCCACCTCTCTCTGAAAATATAGCTAAAAATTGACTTTTCAAGCCAAAAAATCGAAAAATTGTCATTTTTTAGGTATCTTTCTGAAATTTTTAGGGGGTGTTTTGGGTACCATTGGGCACTTCCATGCCAATTTTGAAACTTCTAGAAGGTCGAGAAGTACCTCAAATGGGTTCCAAATTTCAGTTTGTTCACTTTTTCTCAAAAATTTTGAATACCAGGTGTCATTTTAACTATGATTTTTGGATTTTCCATGCAATTTCCCTCAAAAAAGTCTCTTGGACCACCCAAAAAAAACTAGACTATTTTTTGTTATAACGATTTTTTTGAAAAACACCAAAGGGTCCCCCCTTATGAAATTTTTTTTCCAAAAAATTTTTGAAAAATTTTTGCCCCAAATTTTCAAAATTCGTTTTTCTCTTGCCATGAATAACCCACTCACAATTTTTCAGTTGGTGTAATTCCGTTTTAGTCAAGTTATACCATGAAATGTCGTCATCAATCATGAATTTGAATTTTTCACAAAAATTTCCTACAGAAGGTGTAATTTTTGACAACTTTTTCGGATTCCTCATGGAATTTGGAACAAAAAAGTCTCTTGGTTAGACCAGTTAGATCATTTTGAGTTATGACGGGTTAGACCATTTTGAGTTATGACGGGTTTTTTTGAGAAACACCAAAATGAGGTGGAAATGGTGAAATTCGAAAAAATGAAATTTTTCTAAAAATCTTAATTGTGATCGCATATTGATGAAAAGTCGGAAAATGATGCTGATTCATATTTTTAGTTCGTTCGGACCAGATTGAACCGAGTTGTGGTACTTTTGTCAAAATGCTCATTTTCCGCTTCCAGGCCTGAGGCTTATGAGCCTGGATCGACTTAATCTATTGACATTCTTTGTTTATTTAGCCCTATCACAACATTTTGGAAAAAAAATTTCATAAGGGGGGACCCTTTGGTGTTTTTCAAAAAAATCGTTATAACAAAAAATAGTCTAGTTTTTTTTGGGTGGTCCAAGAGACTTTTTTGAGGGAAATTGCATGGAAAATCCAAAAATCATAGTTAAAATGACACCTGGTATTCAAAATTTTTGAGAAAAAGTGAACAAACTGAAATTTGGAACCCATTTGAGGTACTTCTCGACCTTCTAGAAGTTTCAAAATTGGCATGGAAGTGCCCAATGGTACCCAAAACACCCCCTAAAAATTTCAGAAAGATACCTAAAAAATGACAATTTTTCGATTTTTTGGCTTGAAAAGTCAATTTTTAACTATATTTTCCAGAAAGAGGGGGGGGTTATGAGTCCCGAAAACAACTTTTTTTTGGAAAATCATTAATGATGGGGGGTCCTTGGGAACCAAAACCTCGTTTGGATCGGAAAAAACTTTTTTGGCAACTGGGGCCCAGGCCTAACAGAAAAAATTTCTTCCCCCTTTCAAAAAAAGGGGCCTCCTTAAAAGGAAAAAATGGAAATCCCATTTTTTTGGGTTTGGGTTTTTAATTTG
>GL380094.1:74019-111167 GCA_000143925.2 Caenorhabditis brenneri
ACAAATACTTTCTATTAGGAAAAGTAAACTTTAAAAAATTCAACCAAAGACAATAAATAAGAAGTGAGAGACTGACTAGAACACTGACGATGGACAAGATCGGAAGAGGAGATAGCAGGATTATCTCGTAATTTGTCACCTTCTGGGGTAGACTAGGTCTTCCAGAACCTTCTCGATGTTTTTTTTCTGCACGGGGGAAACTTGACTGTCAGTTAGGTTTGACATGATATGACAGGTCGTCATGGTAACGGGAATGGAAGGTAAAGGAAACCCCTACCGAAGGGCTAATTGTTTGACCTCCCGCTCCTTTGATTTCCCGACAGTCCATACAGATCCTATCAGTCTTCATTTTTACATTTTCTCGAATTATCCTTTGGTGACCTCTCTGAGGACTCTTTCACCTACCCCTTATCCTTTTAATCGATTTTTATAGTCTCAGCAGTAGTTTGAGGCGGTCATTCTTACTGTCACCTTCTGATTTTCTGAGCGGGATAGCTTTGTTTCCAATCTTCTTTCATCACAAGAGCAATCGATTCAGAGTTAGGCAACAGATGTGAAGTTACTTTTGTTCTGGTGCAAACAAGACTGGGTTGATTGTTACCGATTTCAATAATCGTTCCCAGACGATTGTTCTGACTGTCACATTTCGACTGGTCAATAGATATTTTCGATCTTACTAGTAGCTTTTAGACGGTGATCTTGACCGTTAACTCAAATTACTTGACTCGTCATCACAAACTCAGAGGCTACTGTTCCGGCTAGAAAGGATTTGTAGATTCAGCGACTTCATGCCAGTTATCGAGAAGTGAAACTTCACTTCTAAATTCAAAAGTTTTAGATACTCCCCCCAATAGATCAATATCTCAGTAATCCGTTAGTTGTCATCATATAACTAGCTTCACCTTTTGTGAAGCCCTAATCTCTCTCGTTGATAATTTTCTTTGTTTTGGCACGAGAGACACTTGACTGTCAATTAGGTTTGACACAGTATACCATGTCATCAGGGTAAAGAATTTTGTAGACAAAAGGAACCCTTACCCGAAGATTAATTGGGGGCGTGTCCCCTCACATATCTTCTCGTCTGACTCCATCATCAAAGAGAGACAGGCCATACAGAACTAGTTGATCTTCATTCTTACTTTTTCTCTACCTACCTTTCGGTGCCACCTTCAAGGGCTCTCCTCCCTCAGCTCTATCAATCGATCTTTATGATCTAAGGCATAGCTCCAAGACGGTCATTTGACTTTTTTTTCTCAAAAAGATTTTCTCAAAACTTAATCAGTTTTTTCCATACCATTTCATGTATAGACTCTTTTTTGCGCTATTTTCCCCTATGTCATTTTATTTATAGTCATAATCTCCCCTAATATAAGTCATAGAGGCCTAGTCATGCTACCCGAAACATTTGAATACAGTTTTTATTTTATTCCCCATTCCTTCGGTCTAGGGCCTCCCCGTAGTGCTTCCAGCCGACCTAAAACTGACCGAAATTGTCGTTGAACTATCGTTTTTTAACTTTTTTCAAACCGATTTTGCTTTCAAAAATTTGCTAGAAACCCCTTGAAAACCTGTCTCTAGCTGTCCAAAACTGACCGAAAATGTCGTTAAACTACCATTTTTTTAATACAAATTTACCTATTTTGGCCTCAAAAACCTTTTGAAACCCTGTCTCTAGCTAGGTACATTTGACCGAAATTGTCAGAAAACTACAGTTTTTATACTATTTTAACCAGACTTTTTTGACTGTTTTCTCCTGTTTTCAAGTCGGACCATTTTTGGCGACTTGGACTTTTTTCTACTTTTTTTTTGAGTTTCCTTTTTTTTCCCGCTTTCTTCTCTCTTTCTCACTCTCCCCCTCTCTCTTTCTCTTTCTCTTTTCTTACCGTAACCTTACCGTAATCTTGCCCTTTTCTCGCTTCTCAAACCCCAAAACTAATGCCATTCACAATTTCAGAACCCCTCATTTACCCCAACAAACAAAATAAAATGGATCGCATGCAAGGAAGCTCCAGCCAACAGCAACCAGAACCACCTGTAAGTTTGGAAGAGGGGACTTTAAAATTTGGGGTTAGAACTTCTAAAAATTCAGATTTTGAGAATAAAACCTATCTTGAATGAGAAAAAATCAAGCTAAAATAGCCAAAAATAAAACATTTTTTTCCAGACGCAGCACCTCGACGACGCACGCGACAAGTACTGGATTATGACGACGATGGACAGCTCACCATTTTAGATGTACCAGTACTTTCGCCTAGGCGGGACCCTGCACCAGTCAATGACGCTCCAGTAGTAGATGATGCTCTAGTAGAGGACGCTCCAGTGGATATTGTGGAGCCACTTCCAGAACCCCAGCAAAAGGAGGCGGAGTTTGCTCCTATTGCTTCACCGCCCCAATACCAAGTGCCATACTATCCACAGTATGCCGAGTGTAAGTTTATTGCTCAAAATTCAAAAATGAAATGAAAAATGAAAAATATTCAAGGCCCTACCCACCGCAACAATTGAACTATTGGTACGGGGCCCCGATGAACCAGCCGAACTACTTCCATCCAGTGCAGGGCCCGGTAGTACCTCAGTATGGCCAACCTGGAGCGGACGAATACTATGGCGCTGATGGGAGCCGGCCAGGACCCATCAAATGCTTCGCCAGCACCAAAACAACAACAATACCTTGGGGTACAATATGGAGGATGGCAAGCCAAAGCATATGGATATGGAGCACCCATCAGGCCAGAGGATCCATCAATCCCTCAGCTCCAAGAACTCGTCCCAGGGCAGTACGATTCCCTTGCCCAAGTTTCAGATGTAGTAGACAACGAGAGTGGGAATGACCTTGGTAAGAATTTTTTTATTGCTTCAAAAGTTCAATCCTAAACTTCTTTTTATTTCAGAACTTGGAAACTTCTCCAGGATAGATCTTGATGATCTAAACCTCCCCGTGAACGAAGAACAAATCTTCCAAGCACTGGACGATGAGAAAAAAGAGGAAAGGAAGAAGGGAGAGGAAGGAGAAGTGGTTTTGGTAGAGGATGAAGAAGAGGAGGATCTGGAAACAAAGAGCAAGAAGCTAGAGCAAGAAAAAGAAGAAGCTGAAGCCGCCAGGAAAGAGGAAGACATGAACCAGAAGCTCATCGAGCAGCTGTTGAGTCAGGATATGTTAGAAACCAGAGTTCAGACTCTTCGAAAAAGAGGACGCCTTGAGAAAAAAATGGTATGTTTGGTGCTGGGTTACTGTAGTCTTAGAAATCTTGGTTCATTTTTTGTACCTATGAGTCAATTATTTGTTTCAGAGAAAGCAGCTGACCGCTGACAAGGACAAGGCTCAGGAGGAATGAAGGAAGAAGGCTCAAATCCACAAAATGCACGAATTTGAGAAAGGGAACTCTGTAAGTAAATTGGAATATTTTTATAAAAGGGCATCTGGCATTAAGGGTATTGTGTTAGGGTACCTGGGCTACTGTAGAACGTATCAAGCAGTAGGGAACTGGTCGAATACTTTGGGGAGGTATATCTCTGCTCCTGGTAGAGATACAAAAAAGTAATCAACCAATAAAATATAGGTATTTTTAAGATAAACAAAAGACTAGTTAAAGATTTTTTGATTATTCGAACAGCAACCGAGATATACTGTTTCAAAGCTGACAAGCACTTTTTGGGTAAGAGAAAGAGGGAGACACTCACTTTGACCTGCTGTATCTCAGCTCCCGGTAGAGATACAAAGAAGTAACCAACTGACAAAATATAGGTTTTTTCATTATAAACAAAATTTTCTTTTACTATTTTTTGATTACTTCAACGGCCACTGAGATATACTCTATCTCAAAATTGACCATGTCAAAAATCAGTTTCCTAGCTTTGAGCGTGTATATCTCGGCTACCTTTAACGATGATGGAAAACAATCAACTAACCAAACTTAGCAAATTTTGTAACAAACAAAACAATAATTGGTTTAATTTTAATATCTTCTACCATAACTGAGTTATAGCAATTCTAGTAAACTGGCCTCAGAAAATATAGTTCTCAAACCTGTTACCTCTCCAAAACCTTATATCCATTACAGAATGACCCCAACGCACCTGAAATCGAAGTACTTCTCCGAAATATGGGCTTGCATTTCTTCCGAGCCAGACCAGAAGAGACAAGAAGGAGAAGGTACGAGTCGGATTCAGATGATGAGAATTACGACCCGGAGGAGAGCCGGCGGCCTAGAAGGAAACAACAAGCTAAGAGAAGGAGGCCCAACAGGAGACAATGAGGACTTCGACTCGATATTTTTTGGTTTTTGTGATGTGTTCTTTCTTCTATGATCAACTTCCCACGCATGGTTCTTCCGCTTCTTGTTTTGTTCTTTGCCTCTCCCTTTCCCTGTGTTTCAAATTTTTCAGCCAATTTTCTCGGTTTTCAATGGCCTAAATTCCAATGAATCGACTTCCTTTTTTTTGGATTTTTTCGTTTTTTTTCCATTTTTAGGCCGCAGATGTGAAGTTACTCTTAATCTGGTGTGAACAAACCTCGGTTGTTCTAGATTTTGACAATAGCTTTCAGAAGGTCATTCTGACACTTTTCCTTATCCCAATAGGTTTCCATGTTTTCATCAGTAGTTTTTAGATGGTCATCCTGACTGTTAACTCAAATTACTTGACCTGTCAGCACAAACTCAGAGGCTACTTTTCCGGCTGGAAAGAATTTATAGATTCAGCAACTTCTTGCCAGTTATCGAGTAGTGAAGCTTCACCTCTAAATTCAAAAGTTTTAGATACTTTCCCCAATAGATCAATATCTCAGTAATCCGTTAGTTGTCATCATATAACTATCTTCACCTTTTGCCTAGCCCTAATCTCACTCGTTGATCAGTGACACTTGACTGTCAATTAGGTTTGACATAGTATACCATGTCATCAGGGTAAAGGAATTCGTAGACAAAAGGAACGCTTACCCAAAGATTAGTTGAGGGCGTGTCGCCCCGCATATGTTCTCGTCTGACTCCATCATCAGAGGCAGACAGGCCATACAGAACAAGTTGATCTTCATTCTTACATTTTTCCCATCTACCTTTGGTGACCATTCTGAGGGCTCTCTCCAGCTCTATCAATCGATTTTTCGATCTCAACAATAGCTTCAAGACGGTGATCCTGACTGTCACCTTCCCACTCGCATAGGACCTTTTTGATATTATCATTAGCTTCAGGACAGTTATTTGACTTTCAATTTCTCATATTTCAATCTAGCTAGCTTTCTTTTCCAGCTTCTTTTGTCACAAGGACAATTCAGTTCTTACCTATTTCTCTAATCGTGAAGACACTGATCAGCCACACCATTCACAGGTGAAAACACCATCTCGTTCTTTTCATCGATTTTCGTATCGTTATATTTTCTTATCATTGATTACCTTCCTGAATGATTTTCGTTTTTTCAGAGCCTCACGTATGCAGCGTCAATTCTTCGCCAACAACAAGTCTGCCGGTTTGAACAACAACAAACGTGATTCAAGAGATTCCAAGAAAAAATTTGAAAAATTCGGCCCAGTAGGAACGGCGCTAGCGACGGGCAAACACGTGCAGACACACAGACATCGGTGATTGTTCATAGTAAAGATACTGTTGAAAATTACAGAGACTTTCGGAATCAACTTCCTCTACAAGCCAACCAGGCATCGAGTACTACGAGTCAAGTGCTATAATAAGAAGTTTAAGTCGGAAGAGGAGCGTCAAGAGAACTTGCAGTCTTGGACTGAAAAGATAAATCTGAATTCGGATAAGGAGGAGACCCGAACATGCTCAGTTTGTGAAATTGAGTTTCACCAATGTTGTTCCCTGGAAATTCGGGTCGCCCCTTTCATTTGTCCAAACTGCCCAAAGCCACAGCAACGTCGAATGAGAATGACTTTGGATGATTATTCTCGAAATGATCTTGAAAAGTTTATGGAGAATGAGATCAATGAATTTTACCAGTCAACCCTGAAAGATCAAAACTTAGAGGCTGAGGGCAAAAAATTCTCAGTTGTCACATATCGAAATGAAACTTCGGTAATGACCGAGGACATAGTTCCAGCGGAATATGGCGAAGCCTTGTACTACGAGAGAAGTTTCTGTTCTAAAGACTCTGGAGTGGATGTCTTGGTGTATGTCATGTACGCCCAAGAATATCCACGTTTGCAAGAGAAGCAGTGGCTGGTCGTGGACAATACGAATAGCGTGGCATACGTCGAGCCCCGTATAATGAGTGGATACGTGTTTGGAGAAGCTAAGAAATTCCAGGACTTCTGTGGAAATCAAAAGAAGTGTGAGTCTGACCGAAATTCCGTGATATCTATTTATACTGTTAAAAATCTCAGAATCAATGGTACCCAACTTCTTCAACAAGCCCGACCCGGCACTGGCGGGCTGGGCTGAAATTTCCAAAGTATGGGTCAATTAGAAACCTCCGGAGGACAAGGAGAACATTCATCCGGTATTTGAATTTTAGGGTTTTCTGATAATCCTAGAAAGGGTGTGTTGATTCTGCAATTTCTTACCAGTCATTGAGTAATGGTTCTTCACCTTCAAAGTCAAAAGTTTTAGTTACTTCCCCAAATAGATCAATATCTCAGTAATCCTTTTGTTCTCATCGTATAACTATCTTTACCTTCCGTCAAGCCTCAAATCCACTCGTCAATCATTTTCTTTGTTTCGGCACAAAAGACACTTGACTGTCAATTAGGTTTGATATGGATATACCATGTCATCAAGGTAAAGGAATTCGTAGACAAAAGAAACCCTCACCCAAAGATTAATTAGGGGAGTGCCTCCTCGCATGTCATCTCATCTGACTCCACCATCAGAAGGGGACAGGCCATACAGAACTGGTTAATCTTCATTCTTACATTTTCTCTATTTACTTTTTGGTGACCCTTCTGAGGGCTCTCTCTAGCTCTATCAATCGATTTTTCGATCACAACAATAGTTTCAAAACGGTCATTCTGAATGTCACCTTCCCACTCCCATTGGGTCTTAATGATCTCAAGAATAGCTTTTTGACGGTTATCCTGACTGTCACCTTCCCATCTTTCAATTTAGCTAGCTATTTTCCCAGCTTCTTTTGTAACAAGGAAAATTCAGTTCTTACTTAATTCTCTAATTGTGAAGACACTGATGAGCCACGCCACACCATTCACCAGTACAAACACCTTCTCGTTCTTTTCATCGATTTTCGTATCGTTATATTTTCTAATCATTGACTACCTTCCTCAATGATTTTCGTTTTTCCAGAGCCTCACGTATGAAGCGTCAATTCTTTGCCAACAACAAATCTGCCGATTTGAATAACAACAAACGCGCTTCAGGAGATTCCAAAATGAAAATTTGGAAAAATTCGGCCCAGTAGGAACGGCGCTAGCGACGGGCAAACACGTGCAGACACACAGACATCGGTGATTGTTAATAGTAAAGATACTGTTGAAAATTACAGAGACTTTCGGAATCAATTTCCTCTACAAGCCAACCAGGCAAAAAAGTCACCCTTGAATGCAAACCTCTCAATGGGTACACCAACGGAATCAGAGACATGAAAGTGACGTTCAATGAGAGATCCCTGGAGGACAAGGAGAACGGGAACCCGGTAAGTGAATTTAAAATTGGAAGGGTCTTATATTTCTCAGCCAGTAACCTTTGAAGAACTAGTTGGAAAAAATCTGTGCTACTCAAAAAATAAAAAATAAATGGTCATTATATATTTGTGAATTTTTTTAATGACTGTAGTTTCAGTAATTTCGTTTCCACAAACCAACTTCTGTTGCATAAATTCGAAAGTCTGTTCTTTAAAACTACAATTTTTTTCAGAGCACAAGACACCGAAATGACACCACATTCCGTATGGGGGAGGGACCACTTGTTCCGGTGCAAATCGGAGACAAAAATGAGCAAGTTCTAATGCTCTTCAACTCCACTCGTCCACCAAACCGCCAAGAGGGCAACCTTGTCGCATCAAAGGTGTTGATATCCGTTAAGGGGACATCAACAAGTACTGCAACATTCCAGGCTGCCAAATTCCTACTGGAGACAGATACATGGAACAAAATACCGATAAGCAGGTATATTGCATCAAATGCAATAATAAGAAGTTTAAGTCGGAATAGGGGCGTAATAGAAATTTGGAGTCCTGGATCGAAAAGATAAATCTGAACAAGGAAAAAGAGGAGACCCATATATGCTCAGTTCGTCATGACAAGTTCCACCTATGCTGTTCTCTGGAAAATATTGCGAAGCCTTCTGCAATAAGTACGGCGAAAGCATCAAGTACAACAAGAGAACACTTCTTCGTGGCTGCTCGTGGACTGCATGATAAGCGTGGCATACGTCGAGCCCCGTAAGATGAGTGGTTATGTTTTCGGAGAAATCAAGAATTTTCAAAACTTATGTGTAAATCAGAAGAATTGTGAGTCTGACCAAAGCTCCGTAATATCTATATATACTGTTGAAAATTACAGAAACCATGATAATCAACTTCCATTTGGCTGTAAAGTACATACTTGTGAAATCGCGGGCCGGACCGGCCCGGCCCGCTCGGCCTGCACCGGGAACAGTTTCCGAAAATTTACCCCAAAATTATGGAAAAAACACAAAATTTTAAAAAAATTTTCAACTTTTGGCTGATTCGTGATTCAAACCACTCAAAATACTCCCAACATGCAAAATATGTGAAATTTACAAAAAATAGGCAAAAATCAGCTGATTTTTCGATTTTGAAAATTCAAATTCAAACTTCGCGGTAACTGGCGGGCCGGGCCGGCCCGGTGAAATTCGTCATCCGGCCCGGCCCATCACAAGAATGGTAAAGTATGCTCGATTTATGAAAAACTGCCTGATCGAAAAATACATTATTTTTAGAAATGTCATGAAATCCTTCTCTCTTTTTGAACAAGTTTATTGCGATTTAAAAAACTTGGAAACAAAAAAATTTGGAAATCATCTTGAAAATTTAAAATTCCGGTTAATGCTCATTCAGTGGTTGTATATCGTCCGAGAGAGTCCGGGCCTTCGGGCATGTTTGGATTCCTGGGTCTTCTTACCAAGGGGTGGGGAAACCAGGACTGACGAGATATGGCTTTTCGGAATCTGTTTTGATTATTAGCGCTGTTGGCGATGTAGCATTGTATGATAGTTTCTAACCGGACTGCTTATCTTCTCTCCCTGCGCTGCTAATCTGCTCTGTAAGCATTTTCAACAATATTCGGTTTAAATAATACATATTTTTCTGCACTCTATATACACTTTATCCTCTTCGTCTTACTCGTTTTGAATTGCTTGGTGACTGTTCCTAGTGAATGCCGTCTATTTTCCAACTTCTGATAATATTCTGATTCTTTCAAAAATGTGTTCAGATTACACGGAATTCCAGTGCCATGGAAAAGAACAATGAATTTTCTTTTTTTTTTCACAGCCGCCGCTAGCAATGCTTTTACCAAGCTTTTTTGCTTGCTTTCAGTAGCTATCGGTCGCGTTCGCGTTTTTTCCCGTTGCTTTTGTTTCATATATTTCGAAGTTACCTGAGTATCATTTTAGCGTCCCGAGTACTTTTTCGAGTATTATTTCTATGGGGCCCAAGAAAACGAATACCAGTAAAAAAGGATTTAAGCCAATTTTTGTCTGGTTTCAGGCCTCTCTTTGAAAATCAGTGGACAACGTCGAACAGTCCGATGTCACCATTGGTCAATTAGCCTATGAAACTGTGGATGGGCATGTGGCTGCATCGAGGAACAACGTCGTGAAATTGAAGAGAACTCGCTAAGTAACGCCCGAGTTTCATTTGCCGAACAGGATTATGGCGGAGTACGCTGCAGAACAGGATAATAGCGGAAAAAAATGAGGAGAAATTGGAGAGAACTCTCGGCTCTATTCGACTTGAACGGTCCCTTGGAAGTTGAACGGTCCCTTCAGACTTCAGAAATAAAAAGACGGTCCCTTCAGAATTGAACGGTCCCTTCAAAGTTGGACGGTCCCTTCAGACCCCAGAAATAAAATAACGGTCCTTTGAGAGTTGAGCGGTCCCTTCAGACCTAGGAAAAAAAATGACGGTCCTTTCAAAGTTGAACGGTCCCATAAGAAGAATATTCAGGAATACAAATTTTACACTCATTTTCTTTCTCTCATTACTGGTCGACGATCATTACAATCCGTAACTGTTTTTATCAGTAAAAATTATAGAAGAAAATTTTCAACTAAATTCTTCAGTTTTGTCTTGATTTCCAGTATTTGAAGGTGATCCAATTTCAGATTTAATGTTTTGAAAGCTTCCTTGCTCTCGCCTTGCCTCCTAAACTAGAGAGTGTATTCCTCCCACATAAAAATGACAAAAAATGTACTAATTTTCTTTTCTTATCTGTTGAGATAAAAATGTTATACATCACAAAAAACATATAACAGTAGTAAGGGAAAGAAGAAAACAAGAGAAAATTTTGTGTTCCTGAACTTTCTTCTTAAGGGACCGTTCAACTCTGAAGGGACCGTCATTTTATTTCTAAGGTCTGAAGGGACCGTTCAAGTTTGAAGGGACCGTTGTTTTATTTCCGGGGTTTGAAGGGGCCGTTCAACTTTGAAAGGACCGTTTAATTCTGAAGGGACCGTTCAACTTTTTTTGGAGCCTGAAGGGACCGTTCAACTTCCAAGGGACCGTTCAAGTCGAATAGAGCCGTTTCTTTTTACGAATTTTTTTACCTTGGGTTGGTCAAATTTTTGCCACCATAACCTACTAGATATGTACATTCCAAATAGGAGACCTCCATTGTGAAGTCCGGTTTTTTCTTCAAAGTCCGTTGTTTTGTCTGAAGTACGCTATTTCCAATTGAAGCACAAACTCTTTTAAGTAGGGAGTTGATGTGGGGTCCAAGTGTCGCGAATGTTATTTGCGACTCAAAGAACTATGATTCGTCTCTGTCTGCCGCTCGTGGAAATCACATCGGCTGGAAGGACTGGTTCTCACATCAAAGACCAATGCAACATCTGCAACGCTGTCTCCTTATCTCCGCCGAGGAAAGTGCAACCTGACTGTCGGAGAAACTATGATCACTTCCTGCAACCTTATCTCCGAAGAAGAAAGTGCAACCGAACTTCTAGAAAGACTCCACCATGAAGGCCATACAAGAAACCGGAATACCGGATACGAACAGTATAAAAGAGAGCAGCAAGACGATGCAATATGCTTCCATTGCTTCCGAACTACCATACTTCCAAGAGAATCAATCCCCGCCTGCTGACCACTCTCCCCCCAACTCTCCTATACCGTCTATTTGATATTTTATCTATATTTTATTATATTATTTGAATAAATCCTAAAATCCATCACACCATCTTCGTGTTTAAACTCCACTGAACCACCAAACACTTGAAGAATAAACAAATGTCACTTTGACATTTGTTACACCAAGAGAGTTGTTTGTCAAACGAATAAGTTCCCGTTTGGTTGTTCTGAAAAACTTGATGACGCAAAGCTGGCAAAACCGTAAGACGACTGTGAAAAACACCACTTCACTTTTCGTATCGATTCGAGATTTTTTTAATTTAACAAGATTTATTTCAGTTCTTAAGAACGCAGAAATAATTTAAACAAGACCAAAATTAGTCAAAGAACTTTGTCGGAACAAATGATGATTGGGTGATGGGTAGTATATATACTGATTACTTGCTTTTTGATTCATCTCTTTGAGATCGGATCAATCGGATGACTTCTGCCGATGTATTCTCAAGCAAAGAATCCATTGCTTGGATAGCTTCCACGCTAACTTTTGCGAGTTGGCGAAGACGCTCCGTGACGAATTTTGCTTCGGCTTCGTAGTCCGGTTGCGTGGGTGGTGGGATGAATTCAATCTGAAAGAATCATTAAATTAATCTGACAAGGTTCGATAAATAAAAAGTTACTAACCAGGTCCTCGTCGCGTTGGAGATTCAGCTGCTCGACCAAAAAACTGCTGGTTCCTCCACTTGATGACTGAAGTGGAGAACGATCCGGTTCGAAGTCTCCCATCCATTCGTTTTCCGTTTTGACAAGTTTTTCTGGGAATTTTCCAGTGCCCACTTCCTCTTTGATATGGTTTCCATCGAATGTGTCCTTATTGATATGAATTTTCTGGTTTCTAGCTAGTTGGGCCACTTTTTTCCGTTGAACTTCCTCAATCATTGGACCGCAGAACTTCATTTGTAGATAGAACTTCCATTCACGGAGATTCTTCTCGGGAATCTGGTTGGAGCGGTCCGCAGTGATCACTGCCTTTACTTTTTTGGCCATCTCTTTTTTCATACGTGTCCAAATCTCGCGGAAATGGCCAACTGAAAAAATATTTTTTATTTGTATCAAAAACAGAGAACGAAGACTCACCTGCCATCAATACTCCGGTTCTGAGGTAAAAGTCAACCGCAAACTTCTCCCATTGAGCATCCATGATCTTCACGTATTCCCCTGGCCACATACTAGGGCTCTCTTCAATAAGAGCGATAATCAACTTTTTGATATCCGTATCAAATCTCTTCTCGAATTTTTCTTTGGGAAGTTCCAAATACTCATCGAGTGTCATTTGAAGATCTGGGCGTGGACCAGGGATTCTCACTTTACCGAGTTCCAACTGAATGGGATCCTTTTTCAAAACGTATTGATCTCGAAGTTCGGCAATGTCAGAGGCGACAGGAGCGGCCAGGACGACATGAGCGGAGGAGACGACAGGAGCGGAAGGGGCAGCGGGAACAGCTTTCCTAACAGGAGGACGGTTTGGGTTGGGCGTACGAAGGATTTGGTAGCCTTCCCTGGACGGATTCTCAACTCGACTGACTTTGACAGGGGGGTGTTGCGCGTCACCATCGGAGAGTTGTGCCATGTTGGAAAGAGCAGCGAGGTCACGACGAACGGCTGCATCATGGTTGGAAGTTGAATTACGTTTCATTGCTGATAGCTGAAAACATGAGAGCTTTTCTACCGGGAAACAGGTAGGGCAAGAAAGAAGAGAGGGAGAATAGTGAAGGCGCAGAGAATTATCGGTGAGGAAAATCTACCTGTTTTTGCCTATTCATTACCAGAAACTGAAAAATCTCAACGTGAAAATAACGATAGGGGCGAATGAGAAGAGGTAAAAATACAAAAAAAGAGAAGGGGGGGGGGCAATGGAAGACGTGAAACTAATACTACCTCATGAAACCAGCATGTAAAACACACAAATCTCTTCTCGAATTTTTCTTTGGGAAGTTCCAAATTCAAGACAGCGCTCTGGATATTCGTCGAAGGTGTGATTGAGAATGAAAGGAAACTCAAAATTGAGAAAATTAAATCAAAAATCAATAATAAAATTAAGTTTGTTCACTCAGAAAACATGGAATAATATTTATAATGCTCAGAAAAAGTGAAGACGCCTTTACATTCCATACTGGTTACGGCAGAGGAAAAGAGGCGGTGCGTGATACAAGTACATAGAAAGAGCAAGACTGGGTGAAAAAGTAAGAGAGGAATAAGAAGCGTTCTCTGAATCAAATAATGTGTGAGGAAGGTGGTAATGAATGGACAAAAGGTCAGAAAAAGGGCGCCCGGAATTTGCACTTTTCACGACTTTCGAAGAGAAAAAATGTATAGATTTGAATTCGAACTAGCGCTTTTGACAGGGGGCTCAGGCGGAATCTGTCTGACGGGGCTTTATACTGAAATACACTATATCCGCCACCAAAAGTTTGAGAGGAGGAGGGTTGTTTTGGGAATTCTGGAAAATTTGCTGAATAGACCTTACCAGTTACTGTTAAAGAACCCCAAATGTAAACATTAGTATAACCTTTTTGTTAGTTCATTTGAACGGGTGGGTGGTTGTATTGGAATTATGAGAGTCTAAAAAGGATGATGGGCGGCTATACTTTAATTGTAGGTATTTGATAAAGCCTAAGATGCAGCGGCGGAGCTTAAAATTGCAGCACTTATCAGATTCGATAAAATCGATTTTAACCCAGCTCAACCCGTCTTATTCCACGCCTGCGTCAATCCAATCCGATCCCTTCCCAACCGGTCTCTATTTCAAAAATATCACTGCATGCGGATTCGAAAATGTTGGAGCGCAAAACCGACAATTTTATTGTTAGCCAAGAGTGAGTTATTTAACGCAATAGGACTTCAGCAAAATTTTCCAACATTTAGATACAGAACCAAAACCAAGAATTCTTGAGAGACTCAAAATTAGCGCTAACCATCTGGCTGTAAAATATGCTTGATTCATGAAGAACGATTTGATCGAACAACAAATTATTTTCAAGAATTCTATGAAGTCTTTCTCTCTTTCGAAACAAATTTATTGTGATTCAAAAAACTTGGAAACAAAAAATTTATAAATTATCTTGAGGTAGCAGTTTTGCTCATTATGCTCGTTCAGTGGTTGTATATCGTCCGAGAGGTTGAATCGGGATCTTGACTTGATCAGTAGTGAAATTCGGAATCTTGAACTCAACACTTTCCTTGCTGCATTTGAGGGCGGTACTTGCTTATTTGATGGAGTCGTCTTGGAAGTGGTTTGGTCTGACGTCTTGAATATTTTCTTGCTTTGAGGAAAGATTTCATAATTCTTTTTTAGCAAATCGATATTGTCGGATAAATCGGGCCCATTTTTGAGTAATTGAATTTGTTGAGTGTTGAATTTCGGAATAATGAATTCAAAGTCTTTTAAACAGAGCTTGAGTGCTCTACTTATCTAGTCGGGTAATTCCTGTAGACTAAGCGATGTCAGGTTCGAGTGAATGTAGTGAAATTCAAGTTTTTTCGCGAGACGAAATCGAAGTGGCTGGAGACAGTTGAGAGCATAGACAAATGTCGTCTGGAAAAATCGCAGAAATTTCATAATAGTCAATCATTCGACTCACCAACTTCCTTTCAAGCCTAACTGGCAATAGTGCTTGCGGCAGATCTGTATAGTTGCACTGCTTGATGACACGATAACGACTTCTTTACCATCTCCACACTAAGAAACTGTTAGTTGTATATACGATTTGAAAGGTGGTGGAATCTCGTTTCGAAAATCGTTGCAGCATTGAATGTAGTGTCGAATTTTGTCAATATCATCCAATTTCCACATAAGCCTGGAGTTTGTTGAACGCATGCTTAAAAATGCATTATAAAGCGTTTGATGAATGGGCTCATCATTTTGTTCTTATGCGGAATGTAACTGCTCAGCCAACTTTTCAATCGTCTCGAATCCATTGTCACTGTTTTAAAAAATCAATGATCTCCGCTTCCTTCTGTCTTATAGTATCATCATTTTGTGGAGGTAGTTCTTCGATTTTGTTCGATTTGAAATTGATCTCAATTTCGCAACGGAACGCTTTGGTAAGCCATTCAATTATCGCAAATCGAGAGTTCCATGCATCGGTGAGATCCGTATCAAGGGTAAAGTCCACTCCAGAGTTCTTCCATCTTCGAATTTGATGTAGAGATCACAGTGCTTTCTTTCGTCGAGCTCTCCAGATCCATTCTCCAATTCCTGACAGTGAACTTTCGTGATCTTATGACCCGATTTGAGTACAACTCAAATGTGCCCAGGTTGCAGATATTTTCAATTCTATAATATTAAATCAAACAGACACAGAGACAGGAGAACAACTTACATATCCAAAAGAGAACTTTTCTGCCATATTTGACTCGTAACATCTGGAGGAAGTTGATCAACTTCGATTGGATACACACCTTTTTTTGCGTTCTCGATCATTGCATGCAATGAGAGATCAAAAGGGAAACTCGTGGTGGTCCATCTTGCACATCCTCGCTAGAAAGTCGTGCTCGTTTGAAACAAGGTTCCGTTTTCCTGGAAAAAAGATAAATTATGCAAAAACAAAGGGATATGCATGCGAAAACTCATAACATGGTTTGTGTTTTTTTCTAACTTACATTTCTGTTTTGTGAGCGACCAAACAGGGCAAGAGGCAGAATAACAGTTGGGGAGACAAATAGATTAAAAATAATCAATTGGTCTAAAAGACCAGGATGAGGCCATTAACGACACACGGCCAGAAGAGAAGACCACTTGAGGTGGCCCGAGACTGAGGATAACGTTGTTCTGCGCCCTTTATATACCCAGTGGAGGACATGCCCCGCCCCCACCTTCTCGAACGTTCCATTTCTCGAGCATTCTATTCTCTTTTTTTTTGCGCGAAAACGTCTGCCACAATGGTGCAATTTGTTCTTGAATCTTTCATTATTAATTGACAGTTTTTGAGAAACGCCTGTCAAAAATGACAGATATGATTGATGGATGTGTGTGGGAGGAAGGTGTACAAGACCAATTAGTGGAACAAAGTCAACTGATGAATAAATGAGGAAGGAAGACGATATTTGTAAATCATTCTTTTTGCAACAGATGAATAAACAGAAAAGGAATGTATGGCAAAAGTTGAAGTTTATGGCAAAAGTTGAAGTTAAAATCGAATGAAGGAACTAAGAGAAGTAAAAATATGGCAAGTAAAGTATAGAATTTGAAGGAAGTCGAGCTAAAGCCTGTTACTAAATGTATAAATAGTAAATTAATGAAGATAACTAACATTTTTCGCCAAGACTCAATTCAAGCATGCAACTCACAGTAGACTACTTCACTGGACTGTAGATGAATTTTTTAGGGCATTGAAAGTAGGATCAAATCGGGGTATCGCCTATATTGGATTGAATTAATTTGGTTCAAACGGATTGGAAGGGAACAGCTAAAAATGAGTTGGATTAGGTTAGATCGGAGCGTCAGCCTGGTTGGATTGGGTTTTTAACTTCACGAAATTGAAGCGCTCGGTGACCTATGGCCACATGCCAAATATGGTAGAAAACGGTCGATGGAGCCAAAGCGAAGAATTCTGATGACAATCATCTAGAATATGAAGAGGCTTTAACTTAACGCAAACAAATTTGACTGTAAACTAAGCTCGTTTTTTAAAAAACAATACATTATTTTCGAAAATGCCATGTAAACTTTCTCTCTTTCTAAAAAAATTTATTGTGGTATAAAAAACTTGGAAACAAAAAAAATTACAATTCGTCTTGAACAATTAAAAATTAGGCTATTGCTCTTTCAGTGAATGTATATCGTCCGACAGATTGAGTCGGGATTGGAAAATCTTCACTTGATCAGGAGTGAAATTTGGAATCTTGAATTCAACAATTTCCTTGCTGCATTTGAGAGCGGTACTTGTGTATTCGATGAAGTCGACTTGGAAGTTGTTGGGTCTGACGTCTTGAATATTTCCTTGCTTTGAGAACAGATTTTTAATTCAAAGCCTTTTAAACAGAGTTTGAGTGCTCTACTTATGTAGGCGGGTAATTCCTGTAGACTAAGCAAAGTCAGGTTTGAGTGAATGTAGTGAAATTCAATTGTTTTCGTGAGACGAAATCGAAGTGGCTGGGGACAGTTGAGAGCATAGACAAATGTTGTCTGGAAAAATTGCACGGATCCTATAATAGTAAATCATTCGACTCACCAACTTCCTTTCAAGCCTAACTGGCAATAATGTTGCAGCAGATCTGTATAGTTGCACTGTTTGATGACAAGAAAAAAACTTCTTTTCCATTTCTCGACTAAGAAACTGTTAGCTGTATATACGATTTGAAAGAGTGGGGGGTCTTGTCCCGAAAATCGTTGCAGCATTGAATCTAATGTCTAATTTCGTCAATATTATCCTATTTCCACATAAGCCTGGAGTTTGTTGAACGCATGCTTGAAAATGGATGATAAAGCGTTTCATAAAGGGGCTCATCGCTTTGCTCTTATGCGGAATGCAACTGCTCAGCCAACTCTTCAATCGTCTCGAATCCATTGTCACTCAAATATTTTTGTATTGAGGTTTAAGCTCCAAAATCGTTCTCATCAATTCCGCAACGAAACGTTTTGATTAGCCATTCAATTGTTCCAAATCGAAAGTTCCATGAATCGGTGAGGTCCGTATCAAGGGTGAAATATTTTTCACTTCTATTTACTAATCTGGAAGAGTTAATGATGGAATTGAGAGGTTGAGTTTACGAGAATCTCACCTTGGTTTGATGGTTTTTGCACCTATTTGGAACAAAAGAATGAGGTACTGTGAATGAGTCCATACTACCTCTGGATTCAAATATTCCAACGTCCACTTCAGAGTTCTTCCATTTGCGAACTTGATGTAGAGATCACAGCGCATTCTTTCGACGTTCCATTCTCCAATTCCTGACAGTGAACTTTCGTGGTCTTCTGACTCGATTTGAACACAACTCAAATGTGCCGGGGTTGCAGATCTTCTCAATTCTAAATAGTGGAATAAACAGACGCAGAGACAGGAAAACAACTTACACATCCAAAAGAAAACTGATCTGCCAAATTTTCTTTGTGACGAGTGCCGAAAGTCTATGTACTTCAATCGGACATACTCCGCTTTTTGCGTTCTCGATCATTGCATTCAATGAGAGATCGAAAGGGAAAATCGGTGTCGTCCATCTTGCACATCCTCGCTAGAAAGTCGTGCTCGTATGGAACAAGGTTCCGTTTTCCTGAAAAAAAAATAATTATGCAAAAACAAAGGGATATGCATGTGAAAACTCATAACATGGTTTGTGTTTTTCTACCTTACATTTCTGTTTTGTGAGCGACCAGACACAGCAGAAGGAAGAATAGCAGTTGTTGGAAACAGTTAGATTAAAAATAATCAATTGGTCTAAAAGACCAGGGTGAGGCCATTAACGACACACGGCCAGAAGGAAAAGACCACTTAAGGTGGCCCGAGACTGAGGATAACGTTGTTCTGCGCCCTTTATATACCCAGTGGAGGACATTCCCCGCCCCCACCTTCTCGAACGTTCCATTTCTCGAACATTCTATTCTTTTTTTGCGCGAAAACAGTCTTTTTTTCTGCCACAAGGGTGCAATTCCTTCTCAGACGTTCCATTGTTCAATGGCAGTTTTTGAGACAGGCCTGTCAAAAATGACAGATATGATTGACGGATGTGTGTGGGAGGAGGGTGTACAAGACCAATTGGTGGAAAAAAGTCAATTGATGAATAAATGAAAAAGGAAGACGATATTTGGAAGTTATTATTATTTGCAATAGATGAACGAACAAACAGAGAAAAAATTCATGACAAAAGTTCAAGTTGATATTCAGAGGAAAAAAAACTATGAAAATCAAATGGGGGTGACTAATTTCGGTAAAAATGTAGCAATTAGAGTATAAAATTAGACGGAATTCGAATTGAAGCCTTTCACTGGATGAGTAAATTGAAATATAATAAAGTAACTAACAATTATCACAAAGACACAATTTGATCATGCATCTCGCAGTACAACACTTCATTTGACTTTAGGTCAAGATCTCAACTGCCTATATTGGATTGAACCGAATCGGCTTGATTTGACCGGATTAGAAGGAAATAGCTAGAAAAGAGTTGAATTAGATTGGATCGGAGCATTGGCCTGGTTGGATCGGATTGAACTGATCCTAATCCAAATTCACCCGTTCCCTTTAACCTGATCCAATCCAATCTAAATTAATGATTGGAATCGTCTGGCAGTGGCGACACATTGTTCAAGGGGCTTCTTGCTGCTAATTATTCAAAAAACCGAGGACTTCTGGAAATTCTGCATCAGGGCCATTGTTAACATGACCAAAAAATTCTCCCGAAGAGCCCCTCTCTCTTTTTGTTATCTCGACCGACGAGAAAAATGAAGCCACTGAAAAAGCTCAACGAGAAACTGCCGTAGCTGCCAGAAACGACGCCGGAGAAGGACCCAACACCATTTGAATAATGATTTTTTCTTAACTTTCAAAAAAATCGATTGACATACAGTGCCGAGAAATGGTGAGTGTACCTCTGCATGTCCTATTATAACTCTGTTAAAACTGAACCGATTGATTTGAAAATTTTTTCTGGAACTACTGATACGTATTGTAAAAGATTTATAATTTTTCTGTCAGAATAAATTTTCAGATTTTTTCACAATTTTCAGTTGTATGTGAAATTTTAGAAACTGAAAACCAATACTTTTTTGTGTGGTGTTTCATTTTCATCATTTTGACTCAAAAATGTTGTAAGGGGGTCAAATGAACAAAAAATGTCGATAGACCAGATATCAACACCCCCGCTCCTGAGCTTCAAGTCTAGAACCTCGAAATGAGCCATTTAGCTCAAGATCCACAACTTGTCTTAATGTGGTCCAAACGGACTAAAAATTCATGAGAGCATCAAATATTGACTTTATATTAATATGCGACCAAAAATAGAACCTTTGCAAAAACTTTATTTTTTCGGATTTCACTACTTTCACTACCACTTCTATTATACACTGAAATCCGAAAAATGAAGTTTTTCCAAAAGTTCTATTTTTGATTTCATATTAATGAAGAGTTCAAAAATAATGCTCACATAAATTTTCAGTCCATATGGACCACTTTAGGACGAGTTATGGATCTTGAGCCAAATGGCTCATTTCGAGGTTCTAGGCTTGAGGCTCAGGAGCCGGGATGTTGATAACTGGTCTATTGACATTTTTTGTTTATTTGACCCTATTACAACATTTTTGAGTCAAATTGATGAAAATAAAACACCTTACAAAAAAGTTTTGGGCGCTATAAACTTGTGAAATCGTTCAAGTGGGAGAGCTGAAGTCATAAACACTCGATTACCGCTGGTGGTTTAGGATCTTTCGATGGAACAGCAGACCATCAGTGACCTATCATCGAAAATTACAATCAGGTCCATCGTCACAGAAAAATTTGCTTTCGATTGACACCAATTTTCGACTGTTAATTTTCGAATTTCTTTCATTCTTGATGTTCAGATCCAGGATCCCATTTCAAAATTTTTTTCAATAAATCATGCGAGGGGTACCATTCGAAAGAGAATTTTTTTCTGATTAAAATGATATATACATGTATGGGTCAACTCGCAAAAATAACATTTTCGCGGCGAGACCCATTTATGCCTTGCGTGTATGTCCCTTTAATTTTTTTTTGATCTAGCATTTTTTTTGACCTAGCAATTTTTTTTTGACCTAGCAATTTTTTTTTGATCTAGCAATTTTTTTTTTTGATCTAGCAATTCTTTTTCGATCTAGCAATTCTTTTTTGATCTAGTTTATTGATTTTTGATCAGCATTTTTGATGCTTGTCTTTTTTCCAATTTTTTTTTCCTTTTTCGCTTGCGGAATTGCTTTTTTTTGCATGAAATTTCGCCGCAGAACTTGCGATTTGGGGTAACTTTTTACGCTGAATATTGCTATCTCTGTTTTGGATCAAAATTCTCAATAATAACGTGAGTAAATACAACAATAAGTGGAAAAAATAAAAAAAAATTCAGAAAGTGCTCATTTCGCAAATATTTCGAACTTTTTTCAAATCGATCGTGTTTTTCGCGGCTTTTGATAATTTTTAAAACTTTCGCCGACAACTTTCCGACAGTTTGAACAATATTTGTTTTTTCAGTTGGGAGAAAT
This sequence comes from Caenorhabditis brenneri, assembly GCA_000143925.2. Classification (NCBI taxonomy): domain Eukaryota; kingdom Metazoa; phylum Nematoda; class Chromadorea; order Rhabditida; family Rhabditidae; genus Caenorhabditis; species Caenorhabditis brenneri. The sequence continues at coordinate 95,442 of GL380094.1, forward strand.
GTGATGAAAATGGAAAAATCGGTTCCCAAAGCCTTCGGAAGTCAACACTGCATGAAAAAAAGGTAGAGAAACGTCATCACTTTCAATTTTCCTAATTATAAGCTTTCAGAGCGGCCACTCACTGCATTGGAACATGGAATTTTAAACGCATCTGCGTTGGAACTCAAAGAAATCAAAGCGAATTCGACTTCAAGGATAGTAGTCAGAGTTAGTTTATTTTGTTTTCATGGGTTGGTTAGTAAGAATAACGAATGAATAAAAACACGCGAGTAAGGCGGGAGCACTAATTAGTATTTGAGGCAAGTTGTGAATATGTTTGATCTGGGGGTCGTGAGGGTTGGGGCTCAGTGATCAGGGCCTGGGAGAGCAGTGAGCGTCAGAGAGTTATGCTTAAGATGCGCGGATGTTTTTGTATTCTATAGGTTAGTTAGAAAAAATTACAAATTAATAGGACTACGCAAGCGCAGCGGGGGCAACTGTTGATAGGTAAGTAACTGAAATTGATAACTGGGGGTGTTTGATTTGAGGGTCGTGTGGGTTGGGGCTCAGTGATCAGGGCTGAGGAGAGCTGGGAATGTCAGAGAGTTATGCTTCAGATGCGCGGATGATTGATAGTAATTGAACAGAGATGGGCGAGGGGCTTGCTGCAAAATGAGATTTCGTTTCACTTTATTCAATTCGTTTTCAGTTTGTTTCGTTTTTCAAATTAGTTTTACTTTTTTATTCTGATTCTTCACCTCTGGGTTAACATCAATTGATTCTCAGGCTAGCTGCACTCCGAATTTCCAAGGTGCGTGCATCCTGTTTGCTTCAACAGCAAAAACCTCCCAGAATCGAATGAGGTGACTAGATGGATGAGAGGAGTATGGAGGAGCAGAGATTGCGACGATTGATAGAGTGGTTTTCAAGAGAGATGGGACTAGCACAGTGATTCTGTTCTGGAGAATGGTCTGGGTCTTGTCAGAGCTTGGTGTTGATTAGGTAGTAAAACTGGAGAAAGGAAGGGATAAGAGTAAGAATGAGCTGGGGACGGAAGAGTAGGGGAGGTGAAAGTGTGCGGGGTGGGAATATGAAAATGATGGGTGGGGGAGCTGGGATAAGTATAAAAAAGTCCATTTGAGAAACAACGTCAAGCTCTGACTTCATTCAGACTCTCTCTAGACAGTGCCGACACTGTTGCCTGTTCCGTCTATCAGTCACAAGTGACGACTTGTCGTTACTGTGATTGAGCCACTCTTCAAACTATGTTGGTGTTGTATTCCGAGTTTCGGACAACATCAGCCTTCTTGTTGTTCACAGGGAATCCGAGCCTTCGGGCATGTTTGGATTCCTGGGTCTCCTCATCAATGTATGGGTCGACCAGGGCTAACCAAGAATGGACTCTCTTGAATACTTTCTGGTTTTCAGCGCTGTTGTTCGTGTAGCTTTTCAAAATGTTTTTTCCCGGACTGCATTTCTTCACTCCCTGGGTTGCTTATCTTCTCTGTAAGCATTCTCTACGGTGTTCAATTTAGATACTAAATGTTTTTCTGGACTCCATATTGACTTTTTCTTTGTCATACTCGTTTCTAAACAGTCTTGGCCGCGATAATTCTTCAAATTGGTTAACTCCAATTTTACTTCTCCAGCTTCATAGCTTGCTGTTCAGACGTAGCCTTATTCAAATGATTTAGATTTTTTTCAAGATAAAAGATCTTATTGACTTCTTTCAAGGTTTATTTGACGACTGCTACTAGAAAATGACTTCCGTTTCCCAACTTCTGATATAATTCTCATGATCATTCAGAAATGATTTAGGTTTTACGGAATTCCACCGTTATGAAAAGGAAGAACACTTTTTTCACAGCCGCCGCGAGCATTGCTTTAACCAACGCTTTTTTGCTTGCTTTCAGTAGCTGTTTGTCGTCTTCGCATATTTTCCTGTTGTTTTTTTGAAATTTAGTCTCACAGGTTGAAAAATAATAACCCGTCTGGTTTTCAGGCCCTCTTCGAAAGTCAGTGGACAACTTTGATCAGTCCGATGTCACCTTAGCCAATCTTCATGCTCCATTGAGAACTGTTCATATGAAAACGGCAAGAATTTTTCATCTGCCTTCAGTCTTTACTTCTTCAAACCTCAAGATCCACAGTCATAAAATCAAAAAACAACAATCAATGAAACCGCTACTGCGAGTTGGTCAAGGCTGCTCAGGCGTTGGAATATGTCGGAAGGAACCGGAATGAGCAACTCAAAGATGAACGAAAAGTGTTGCCAAGTCACTACGGGCACTTTGACAGTGAGATCCCCAGATGAGACCACGGGTCCCCAGGATGACTTCATCGGCTTCACCAATGGATTACCCGAATGGGATAAGCTACGAATGCTCATCACCAAAGTTCGTAACAAGTTCCACGGGAATGTCATCATCCCAAGGTTCTTCGGCCCTCAAGACTCCACAGAAAAGAACCCGGGTTCCCAAGGTGGCTCCACTCCTCACAGGTCCCCAAGGTGGCTCCTCGGACTGGAACGATAGATGACACAAATGGGATGAGCTATGAATGCAAGCAACAGAATCCAGGCCATCACATGACACCGGGTCCCTCAGGTGGCTCCACCCCTCACGGGTCCCCAAAATGGCTCCGTGGAATTTACCGATGGATTACCCAAATGAGATGCTTATATGGAAACGTCGACAACAGTTTGCCTGACTACAGTCAAGCAACAGAATCCAGTCCATCATATGACACTGGGTCCCTTAGGTGGCTCCACCCTCACGGGTCCCCAGGGTGGCTCCTTGGATTTTACCGACGGGTTACACAAATGGGATGGGCTACGAATGCAAGCAACAGAAGCCAGGCCATCACATGACACCGGGTCCCCTGGCTCCACTCCTCGCGGGTCCCCAAGGTGGCTCCTTGGACTTGAACGATGGATTACCTAAATCCAGTCCATCACATGATTTCGATGCTTTGACTCTGCTTAGGGGTCAACTCCGCTTTGTAAGCCAGGCCAAGGACGATGAAACTCAGCAAGTCTTCTTCGATCAGCAAAGATTTGTCATGGCGGAGTATGAGCTACGTATGCTCGTCACTGATTTCCGTAACACGTTCCTCGGCCAGTTACATTACCCCAAGGTTCTTTAGCCGTCAAGCCTCCACAGAAATGACCCCGGGCCCCCAAGGTGGCTCCTTGGACTTGAACGATGGATTACACAAATGGGATTTGCTACGAATGCTTATCACCATCATTCGTGACAAGTTCTTTGGCCAGTGACATCATCCCAAGGTTCTTCGGCCGTCAAGCCTCCACATAAAAGACCCCGGGTCCCCTAGGTGGCTCCTAGGACTTGAACGATGGATTACACAAATGGGATTTGCTACGAATGCTTATCACCATTATTCGTGACAAGTTCTTCGGCCAGTGACATCATCCCAAGGTTCTTCGGCCGTCAAGCCTCCACATAAAAGACCCCGGGGCCCCTAGGTGGCTCCACTCCTCACGGGCCCCCAAGGTGGCTCCTTGGACTTGAACGATGGATTACACAAATGGGATTTGCTACGAATGCTTATCACCATCATTCGTGACAAGTTCTTTGGCCAGTGACATCATCCCAAGGTTCTTCGGCCGTCAAGCCTCCACATAAAAGACCCCGGGTCCCCTAGGTGGCTCCACTCCTCACGGGCCCCCAAGGTGGCTCCTTGGACTTGAACGATGGATTACACAAATGGGATTTGCTACGAATGCTTATCACCATCATTCGTGACAAGTTCTTTGGCCAGTGACATCATCCCAAGGTTCTTCGGCCGTCAAGCCTCCACATAAAAGACCCCGGGTCCCCTAGGTGGCTCCTTGGACTTGAACGATGGATTACACAAATGGGATTTGCTACGAATGCTTATCACCATTATTCGTGACAAGTTCTTCGGCCAGTGACATCATCCCAAGGTTCTTCGGCCGTCAAGCCTCCACATAAAAGACCCCGGGTCCCCTAGGTGGCTCCACTCCTCACGGGCCCCCAAGGTGGCTCCTTGGACTTGAACGTTGGATTACCCAGAAGAGAAGTTCATATGGAAACGGCGACAACAGTTTGCCTGACTAAAGTCAAGCAACAGAATCTATTCCATCATATGACACCGGGTCTCTTAAGTGGCTCCACCCCTCACGGGTCCCCAAGGTGGCTCCTCGGATTTTACCGACGGATTACACAAATGGGATGAGCTACGAATACTTATCACCAAATTTCGTGACAAGTTTCTCGGGCAGTGTCACCATCCCAAGCTTTTTCGGTAATCAAGACTTCACATTTACGAATTCAACGGACAACAATCAAAGTGACAGATGATGTGAGTTGGTCAAGGACCTGGGACCCCACTTTTTCCAAGCATTGATCACAGTCTCAGACAATGGATCAGGTCGGAAGGAACCGGAAGGAGCAACTCGATAATGAACGAGAACTGTCGCCAAATCACTACGGGCACACTTCGACAATGAGTATCCCATGGCTCCTCCAATTGCAAAACAGGATTATGACACAATTTGAAGCTGATGCATACAAAAAAGCCACGCACTTCGGAATAAAAACCTGCTTTGGTGACTGATGGACTTTTCGCCAAACAAGACAATCTGGATAGTCTTCGGGATGTTCTTGACACGAAGTTTCCTGACAGTTCTAATGATGACCATTCATTTCCGATGGAGTATTCCAAGATGGCATTTTCTCCAATTTTGGCGCAGTAGGACTTGTGGATTGACGCTGGTAAGTTTTTGGAAGCGATTAGGATAAGCAGAACAAAAATAACCATGTTGTTGCATACGCATTTCAAGTTCTTTTTTGTTTTCAGACGGACAAAGTGCATCTACGTTTCCATACAACAGTGTCAAGAACAACATGGACCGGACAGCCAGTCCCTCATCGTCTCTCAGTGCGATCAAGAATCTGAAGCCAACGAGACCACAAAAAACCAACAAGTACACTTGAGTTGTTTCAGGCGACAAAGAACAATGCTTTGAACTCAGGTGAGCAAAAATTGTGTTCATGAACTTTCGAACTCGTCAATAGACACGTGCTAAAAACGGGAAAAAATGCGTAGCGGACCGGCAGCTACTGAAATTAAGCAAAAAAGCGTTGATTAAAGCATTGCTGGCGGTGACTGTGAAAAAAATGTTGTTGATCCTTTTCATGGCGGTGGAATTTTGTAAAACCTGAATCATTATTCAAATGATTATGAAAATTATATCAGAAGTTGGGAAACGGAAGTCATTTCCTGGTAGCAATCGTCAAATAAACCTTGAAAGAAGTCAATAAGATCTTGAATCCTGAAAAAACCTATAAATCATTTGAATAAGGCTACCTTTGAACAGCAAGCTATGAAGCTGGAGAAGTGAAATTGGAGTCAACTAATCTGAAGAATTATCGCGGCCAAAACTGTTTAGAAACAAGTATAACAAAGAAAAAAGTCAAATAAGGAGTCCAGAAAAACATTTAGTACCCAAACCGAATATAGTTGAGAATGCTTACAGAGAAGATAAGCAACACAGCGAGAGAAGATATGAAGTCCGAGGAAAACTATTTTGAAAAGCTACATCGCCGACAGCGCTTAAACCAACAAAGACTCCGAAAAGCCATTTCTGGTCAGTCCTAGTCTTCCCACCACATGATGACGAGACCCAGGAATCCAAAAATGCCCAAAGACTTGGATTCCTTGTAAGCAACAAAAAAGGCTGATGTTGTCCGAAAAATGGAATACAACACCAGCATAGTCTGAAAAGAGGCTGAATCACAGTAACGAAAGATCGTCACCGGGATTAATCTCACTGAGTCAGCGAATATTCAGATTTTAGCAAAGGTTCTTTCCAAGGAAATATTCAATTAAATGGAACAGCTCTCAATAAGTTCGAGCCACGAAACTCTCGAAAAATCGAAAGAAATTTTGATCTTCGGCAACATGTGTTTGATTTTTCGCAATCTGACTACCGATATACAAAACGCGGAAAAAGTCATTGGTAGTAGGGAAAAAAAGATCATAGAGAGTTGAGTCTGAAGTAAATTCAACCGTAAAATATCAGAAAGCGTTGCACCACTGGAAACCAGAAGACACAATCTGATCTGGATTTTTTCAGATACCGTAGTAGGTTCTGAGCATCGGATGCATTTCGGAACATGGGAAATTCATTGAAGAAGTCTCTAGACAAGTCTCATGAGAAATCTGATTTCATAGAGTCGCGTCCTTTACCAATTTATTTCGAGTATTTCGGATATAAGTGGATTCAGCAACACGAATATGTAGAAAAACTCACTCGAGTCCACGAGTGAGCAGCGAAAACAGCGAGAACAACGAGAAAACGGTGAAGCAAAACGAATAGAACAAATGTTTCAACAAAACAATTGACGAATGAATTCGAAACTTTTTGAAAAATGAAGAAAAACACAATTTTCAGCGAAATACTATTTTATTGAGTGAAATTCACTTCAAGCACCGTTTATATAAAAAACAACAAGTACACGGGCTGCCAGCGGCTACACCCGTGCAAGAACAAGAAAAATTACGTTCTTTCTAACAAAACGGACCGAAAAACCTACTAAAAACACTAACTAAAAGATAGGAAGAATCTGCGACGCTCCCAGAAAAGCACGATAAACGCGCCAACCAGCTTTGCGCAATTTGAAGGTTCGCTGTGGCGCGAACATAGACTTTCGGAAATGAATAAAAAATGTGAAAAGAAAGAAAATACCGATGAATATCGGACAATAGTGCTACTAGACACTTCAGAAGACATAGCTCCGGGTATAGTTCAGATACCAGAGGTGGTTTTGAACTTCGGAGGCACTTGGGATTCATCAAACTGCATGAAATATGTTGTTCAACACTCCTCATGACACGTCAGAAAGCCCAGCACCGATAAATAATTCAGACGACATACCTGGTCAAGATGTAGTTTGGATACCAGAGGCGGTTTTGAAGTTTGAAGACAGATTGGAACCAAACAAATGTATGAAATATATTCATAAACACTCCCTATAAAAGATCAGAATGCCTAGCACCACAAAGAAATCAAATACCGTAGTCGTTCCCAATGTTCTCATCATCTCCGAAGGTTTGAAAATGATGAAGGCAAGCACTTGAACATTATAAGTGACACTTAAAACAATACAAACTTTTTTTAAAAACATGGAACACCATTGAAGTGGTCTTTAGACACACCCCATGAAGAATCTGAATTCACCGTACGTCTGGACCTTTCAGAAGACATAGCTGGACGAGGTGTAGTTCGGATACCAGAGGTGGTTTTGAATTTCGGAGACACTTGAGAACTATTGAAATGCATCGAATATGCTGATCAAAACACCTCATGACACATTAGAATTCCTAGCAACACTAGAAACTCAAATACCATTGTCGGTCCCGAAGTTCGGATCAACAACGGAAGGTTCAAAAATTGTTATTGCCGACCATCGGTGATCTATTATCGAAAGTTAGAATCAGGCCCCTCATCACAGCGAAATTTGCTCTCGAATGACACCAATTTCGACCTGCCCATGTTGATTTTTGAATTTTATTGATTATTGATTTTCCGATCCTGGATCCAATTTTGAAAATTTTTTCAAAAAATTATGTTAATGGTAGCATTCGATAGAGAAAATTTTTCTGATCAAAATGATATATATATATATATATATATATATATATATATATATGGGTAAACTCTTAAAAATAACATTTTCGCGGCGAGACCCAAATTAAGTTTTGAGTGATGTCCCTTTAATCTTCAAAATTTTTTCTTTTTCTATTTTTCGATTTTTTTCTTTTTCGCTTGCGGATTTGCTTTTCTTGCGTGGAATTTCGCCGCAGAACTTGCGAATTGGGGTAACTTTTTGCGTTGAACATTTCTGGCTACTTTTTAGAGAGAAATTCTCAATAAAACCCTGAGTAAAATCTGCGTAAAGTGAAAAAAATGAAAAAGTTCGAAAAATGTCCATTTTTCAAATTTTTTGAATTTTTTCGAATCAATTGTTTTTTTTTGTGGCTTTTAATAATTTTTAAAACTTTCGCCGACAACTTTCCGACAGTTTGAACAATATTCGTTTTTTCAGTTCGGAGAAATGGCATCGAAATGAGAAAACTCGCTTCTCGGAGCCTTCGGAAGTCAACAGTGGATAAAATAAAGGTAGAAAAACATCAGCATCTTTATTTTCTTCAGTTATGAATTTCAAATAGGCCCTTCTCTGCATTGGAACATTGGACTTCAAGCGAATCGGAGTGGATTCAACTCAGGGATGGTAATCAGAGTTAGTTGATTTCCTTTTATGGGTTAGGTAGTTAGATTGACAGTGGAATAAGAAGACGCAAGCGCGCTGTGGGGCAATAGTTGATTAGTAGTTGACTAAAAGGAAGAGCAAGTTGTAAATAATTGGGGGTTTTTGATTTTGGGGGGGGGGCATGATGGTTGGGGCTCAGTAATCAGGGCTGGGAGAGGCTGGGGAGAGCGGTGAGTGTCAGAGAGTTATGCTTCAGATGCGTGGATGATTGATAGTAATTGGAGAGAGCGGGAGCAAGGGGCTTGCTGCGGAATTTCAATTTTTTCATTTTTGTTCGAATTGTTTCTTTTTTTGATTTCGTTTTCTCTTATCATCTCCCATTGCGCAGTTTTCCCTTCCGGCGACATCAGTGATTCATTCGGCTATCTTCTCTTCGAATTTTCAAAATAAGTAAGTTTAACTGAGGAACAACATCAAGCTTTGTCTTCGTTCAGGTTTTTTTCTAGACAGTGTTAACACTGTTGCGTGTTCTGTTCCGTCTATCAGTCACAAGTGACGACTTGTCGTTACTGTGATTGAGCCACTCTTCAGACTATGTTGGTGTTGTATTTCGAGTTTTAGACAACATCAGCCTTTTTATTGGTTACAGGAATCCGAGCCTTTGGGCATGTTTGGATCCCTAGGTCTTCTCATCAAAGGATGGGGAGACAAGGAATAACCAGATATGGCTTTTCGTAGTCTGTTTTGATTTTTAGCGCTGGCGATGTAGCTTTTCATGATAGTTTCTAACCGGACTGCATATTTTCTCTCCCTGCGTTGCTTATCTTCTCTGTTAGCATTTTCAACAATATTTGGTTCAAATAGTACATGTTTTTCTGGACTCTGTATGGACTTTATTCTCTTTGTCTTACTCGGCTCGGCTTGTTCGGCGACTGTTCCCTGGAAATGCCATCTGTTTTTCAACTTCTGATAATATCCAAAATCAAAAATGTGTTCAGATTACACGGAATTCCAGTGCCATGGAAAAAACTATGAATTTTCTTTTTTTTCACAGCCGCCGCTAGCAATGCTTTCGCCAACTCGTTTTTGCTTGCTTTCAGTAGCTATCGGTCGCGTTCGCGTTTTTTTCTCGTTCCTAGCACGTTTTCATTGACGAGTGTCTGATATCGCCAGACCCGATCCCTGTTTTATATATTTCCAAGTTGCCTGAGTATCATTTTAGGGTCCCGAGTACTTCTTCGAGTATTATTTCCATCGGGCCCGGGAAAACGAATACCAGGAAAAAAGGATTGAAACCAATTTTTGTCTGGTTTCAGGCCCCTCTTCGAAAATCAGTGGACAACCCCAATCAGCCTGATATCACCATTGGTCAATTAGCCTATGGAACCGTGGATGGGCATGTGGCTCCATCGAGGAACAACGCCGTGCCGTGAAATTGGAGAGAACTCTCAAAGTGACGCCCGAGCTTCACTTGCAGAACAGGATTATGGCGGAATACGATGCTGAACAGGATCATGGCGGAGTACAATGCCGAACAGGATAATGGCGGAGTACATGGCAGAACAGGATGATGGCGGAGCTCATGGATGGATGGTGGACGGTGGATTCGGTGGTGATGTTAATGTTGGAAGAAAAGTCCCTTTCAGCAGCGCCATATGAGAGTCTCCCTCTTAGCACCCAGTGTGTAAAGGATGGTTGGTGGACGATGGATTTGGTCGCGATAAGCCCCTCTCAGCATTGAAGATGAATTGTCTTCAAGGAATTGTAAGTTTTTTTTGGGTTTGACAAACGTGCTAGAAACAGGAAAAAATGCATAGCGGACCGACAGCTACTGAAAGCAAGCAAGAAAGCGTTGGATGAAGCATTGTTCGCGGTGGCTGTGGGAAAAAAAAGTTTTTGTTCTTTTCCAGGGCGGTGGAATTCCGTAAAATCTGAACACATTTCTGAAAGATTCTGGAGATTATATCAGAAGTTGGAGAACGGAAGTCATTTGCTGGTAACAGTCGTCAAATAAACCTTGGAAGAAAATAATAAGATTTTGAATCCTGAGAAAAAACCTATAAATTATTAAGATAAAGCTACCTCCGAACCTCCGAACATCGAACTATGAAACTGAAGTAGTAAAATTAGAGTCAACCAATTTTAAGGATTGTTGCGGTCAAAACTGATCAGAAACAAGTATGACAAAGAAAAAAGTCTATATGGAGTCCAGAAAAACATTTAGTATTTAAACGAATATCGTTGAGAATTTATACAGAGAAGATAAGCAACGCAGCGAGAGAAAATACGAAGTCCGGGAAAAACTATTTTGAAAAACTACTTCACTAACTCGTAGCTCAATTGACATCCGTTCAACTCAGAATTAGTGTTTCCGACTGACAATTAAAATTTTTCTTTTCGGTACGATTTAGTAATTTGGAAAACATTTGACTTGAAAATACACTTCTTGAATTTATTTTTTGAACTAGTCAAATGCTTTTAGTGCCATTATAACCGATAAAAGCCGCATTTGTTTCACTCTTTCAGAAAAACAAATTTACTTTTTTTGTTGTCCTTACGTTGTTCTGTTTTCCGTTCGTTTTCCGTGGTTCTTGACTCGACACAGTTGCAATACGTAGTAATTCCTAACTTGAAATCATATACCCAGAGCTTTTCCTTTTTATCTCCAGAAATACTTTTGAATTCGATTCTTCATGTAAAAAATGTGAAAAACGTTTCGAAGAGCATCTGATATCATTGTCGCACAGCAAGTCTATTTATCTTCAATCTGGTTGGAAAAAAATATCGTTTGCAACTGTGTCTAGCCGAATTCGTAAATAAAACTGAATGAGCTGAATTCCAATATGAATATTTTGCAGGTAATCACGTTCAACCTCCGGAATTTCGATTCTCCTTGCAATGGCACAAAAACAGCGCCATGATCGCCATGGAACCGAAAATTCGGGCGTCTAAAGGATAGGGTTAGTTGCTTTGGGCCAAGAGGAACTGATCAATAAAAAATGAGATTAACAAAAAACCTGAATAATTTTCTGAAAATTCCGAAGCTTTCCATTTTAGCAAAAGTTAAATTATCGAAAACCTTCCATTTTCCATTTTTCCCTTACGGCTGGTTTCCATGTAGACTAATCCTTCAAACTTATGAATTCGTGTTCTTCCTAAGTTAGTTATCTAAACGTTTTTCCTTATTTCAGAAGGGAAAACGCGGACCACCCCCCCCCCCCCCCCCCGACAACATAGCTCGGAGATGTCTCCATCTGACACCACAGCTCCGAAATGTCTCCATCTGACAGCACAGCTCCGAGATGGTCCCATCTGACAGCACAGCTCCGCGATGCCATCAATCAGTTGCAAAATAGTCTCCACATTATTATGGGGTTGGCTAAAGAGGTGAGCGGTGCTCAAATCGGGCAGGTATGAATTGCCATCTGAATGTGATAAAGGTCCACTCGGTACTGTATGTTCAGAGCAGTACTACTCGGTAGCTTTCAAACATTTCAAGTAGTGATCAACTAATATAATGTTCATTGTCAAATTTTGATCATTTTATCAATTGTAAACGTTTTAATAACTCTGAAGAAAGCCGTGGTGTGATGTTCTGAACATACAAGATGGGGTGAAATTCTATACATGACTCACATTGATAACCGGGGAAATTAATAATCAACAATAATGCTTTTAAAATTCCAGAAACAGAAGCCCTGCCCAAAACTCTATTACGACCAACTCGTTACGCCTACAACGATGATGACACTTTTGGAGTACAACTCGCTGGCGAATTCCAGAAACAGAAGCCCTGCCCAAAACTCAATTACGGCTAACTTGTTACGTCTACGACGACGAGGACAATTTTGAGGTACAACTTGGTAGCGAAGTCCAGAAACAGAAGCCCTGCCCAAAACTCAATTACGGCCGGCTTGTTACGCCTACGACGATGATGACACTTTTGGAGTACAATTTGGTGGAAACCCCCCACGAAGAGATGATCAGCTCCTCAGTAATTCCCAGAAAAATCTAGAAGGCAGTGACTAGATCACCAACAGGTTCACCGAAACCGCTCCAGATGTCCGTGCAGAAGAAGCTGCTGAGAACACCTGCGTAGGCAAAAAAAAGAATAAGAACAATCATCGGCGAGTTTCGGGGGAAATGGACGTACAACAAAGGTGCCATGGGAAAAAAGGATGTGGTATGTAACATCTTAGGGACTTCTATTTTTTTTTGTTTCCAATCTTCTCATTCCTGAGAGAAAATAGGTTTTTTTTTCAGAGAGTCGTCCCAGGGATTCCAATTCAGAAGGCGGTAGAAGCACAAGCTCGGTTGAAAAAGAGAAAGAACAATCGACAACGACACCGAGGGAAAAGGGCGTACAACGAAGGTGCCAAAAATGGAAAATTTGGAATGCTCATCAAAAAGCTGTCAACAAGCCAATGAATTTCGTTGATATTGCAGCTCTGGAATGCTCATCAACGAGCTCTCACCATGCCAGAGAATTTCGTTGGTATGGAGAGTTTGGAATGCTCATCAACAAATTTCTACAGTTCAATCGACAACGTCACACGTGCAGACACACAGGAATCGGTGATTGTTGATAGTATTTCTGTCCCTGTACGTTTCATTTTCCTCAATTAATCAGTAACCAATTTCAAATTTATTTTTTAGATCTTCAACTGCTGGCCGCACCACCGAGCACCAGAGATTCTCACTCGATTGAGGCTGCCGACCACAGGCTCGTCCAGCTACGATGAAGGATTCACTGATGGGGATGGATGCTTTGGAATCAATCGAAACTCACTCGACATACACACAGAAATCGGTGATTGTTAATAGTAAAGAGTGTAGTTTAGTCTTGTTTAATTGTTATATTTAAGATTCCCCGGTTCTATTTCTATTCTCCGCCCTGTTACTAAAATTTTCTTCTCCTACAGTTTCCGTTGTTATGCTTTTTCAATGCTAGTTTTGTATCTATTCCCGGAGCTCACACTGATTTATAGTATTTCAAGAATTGAAGGAAAGTAGGTATTCGATGATTTTTGTTTCAACTTCCACTAACTTATTTTTCTCTTTTTTGTGTCCCCCAGTTCCAATTCATCATTAATATATATTTTTTTTACAATTATTATGTTTATCCGAATCGAAAAAAAAAATAAACTAGCCTCTAGAAAAATGTCTGTTTGTGTTTTTTTTTTAATTATCTTCCTATGAATAAATAAATGAACGATTGTGGAATTTATTAAATGACGTCCAGAATTTTTGAAAAATCCTCAACTATCTTCACGCATGATCTCTATTGAACTCGTAAATAACTCGGTTTAAAATTATGAGAATTTCGGTAAATAGGATTGTTTTTTTTTAGGAAATCCCAAGAATTACTATAATACCATGAAATCTATAATAGAAGGACACCCAGTACGACATGTTCAGAGCAACATATTTCGGCGGGCTTCAAAGATATGTAAATGCGGTGAACTGAAGAAATCTTTAGCTCAGCATTTTGAACACTCTATTAGTTGAAAACTTTTTGGAATCACTAAAGACAACCGGGATATAGTGCTCTGAACATATCGTATTGGGTGTCCTTTTCTTATAGTTTTTACGGTAGTTGAAAGCTGTCAAATCGAAACTTTTTCTGTTTATTCATATTTTCCTATGACACATTCTTTAATTGTAGAATAACAAGAGAAAAACAGGGGTACAGTAAACTACTAATTTATTCAATATACTAAAGAGTCAGTTAATAACAAAAAGTATCGAATGAGGAAATAAATCATAAAAATGAATATATTTAGCAAAAGATAAAAAGAGAGAGATTGTTACATGCGAAATCATTGAGAAAAGAGAATTATTGAGAACAAGAATTGGAGTAGAACTCAGTGACGCTCCTAGCTCATTCTTGGATTTTTTGGCTGTGGTCCACTGGTAAATGGAGTGTTCTGTAAGAGAAAATCTTTCAATATTTTCTGTCACAGTGATAAGGACTTTTATTTTCTTACCTGCACGACTTTTTCGGTTTCCTCTTGATCTTCTCCTTCCATTTTCTTCTTTGGGTCTTGGAGTTTTTGTGACAGAATTTTCGCCATTGATGAGATTGTTCTTTCGTAATTACCTTCTTCGTCGGAGTCATAGCCTTCACACAGAAGTTTCAAGGCGACATCGGGATCCGCTGCATTGGAGCGAGAGGAGTTATTTGGGACCTCTAGAAACTCTCCATCGAGAAGCAGCACATGAAGAGCAGCGTTCTTCAGGCCCTCCTCTTTTTCATCAGCTGGAAGCTTGGCAATAGTTGCAAGCCATTTTTGGTGATCCAGAAGAGCTCTTCTCTTGTCTTCCTGCGTCATTCCTTTGTTCCGAGCCATGGCCTCGAGTTCTTGTTGCTTCTGACGTTCGGCCGCTTGAGCTCGAAGAATTCGCTCCTCGAAATCCTTGAGAGCTGCGACCATCTGAGGAATCATAGATTGGCAAGCTTGTGCTTGCTCCTGAAGTGGAAGAGCATCAAGTGCAACGAGCATTTCTTGATGGAGAGAAGTTGCAGTGGATTGGAGGCGTGCCAGACGTTCTGCAGCGGATTCTTCAGCACTTGTAGAGTTGGAAGGTGAGGTGGACGAGTCAGCTGAAAAACGAAATTGAAAGTAACTAGAAGTGTTCGTGACGGCAGCTTTTCCCCAACAGCATGGGGAACGGTATAAAATGAAACACAAACAGTTTGTTTTTCTCAATAATATGGAAGTTTGAATATATTTTAGGAAAAACTACTCGAAATTGAAGTATTTCAAAGTAGTTTCAGCAATTTAAAGGAGGACAGCTACTAAAAACTGTCTTCGAAGTTTTTATATCATCGGATAGAGCTTGGTGAGTTACGTCAAAATTCCTCGTGGGAGTGTAGTCGGAAATTCCATTTTTGACCAGTTTTCGAATGTGAATGAACCTCGCTTCGCTTTTTTTCCAGTGCTCATTTTCACGTCTTTCGCTTTTTTGAGACTGTCTGTACTTTTGGTCCTAGAAAAGGACGAAAAAAAGGACGCTTTTTCGTTAAAAATAATTATCAATTACTAAGTTGCTTGGCTGATAATTTACAAAAACTTTTTCAGTTGTTGAAAAGCAAAAAACGAAACGAAAAAACCGAAAGAAGGGAAAATTAGCACTGAAAAAAAGCAAAGGGAGGTTCTTTTACGTCTGAAAACAGGTCAAAAATGTAATTTCCTACCATACACCCAAGAGGAGTTTTTATGTATTTCGCAGAGCTCTATCCGATGGTATTAGTCCCTCTTTGACAGAAACTGACAACTACAGTACCGTGCAATAATATACGAACATCCCCCGTTTTCAGTTGATTTTAGCTGACTTTGAGCATGCGCAACACGATCAAAAATTTTTCTACTGCTCTAAAAATTTTCGGGCGTATCAAACATAGCTCGAACTTTATTCCTCTAGTTGACAACTTATTTGTACCGCCACTTTCAAGGCAGATACAGCTCGTTCAATGAAGGACCCGGGA
>GL380095.1:0-21473 GCA_000143925.2 Caenorhabditis brenneri
TCCAGTTTTCAGTGGCTTTACCCCGCAGTCGAAACATAAATATATCCAAAAAGCCTTTCAGTGCCAAAATTCGACACCAAGGAAAACCAAAAAGTTTCGTTTCGTATTACTTTCTGCAAGTCTGATCCATTCATTTTCACACCTCAAAAAGTAAAATTTCTCTGCGTCTCTTCGTCTCACATACTATTTCCATCTCTGCGTGATACTGTTCTGAAGGCCTGGGGGCGGAAATCGGAATGACCAATCAGTTGATCGGTCAAAAATTTTGAGAAAAAGGGAGGAAAGAAACGAGGGGGAATAGATACCAAAATGAATACTATTTGGGACGAAACAAAACGATCAGAAACAATAACATTCGGACACATGCCTTCTTTTACTTTTTGACACCTTCTTTTGAGGATTTTTGTGAACTTTTGGATGAAAAAGAGAAGTTAGGTCTAGGATAGACGGACTAATAAGCGGAACGTCGTGAGAAAAGAGATCAAAGTGTCAGAATCTTCCTTTTTTTGGTTTTCGAATTGAATGATGTCATTTTGATCTTGAGGACTTTGGCAACATGTGAACTAAGCACTATATCAAAATTCCTTTAAAACTTCTATTAGGAGTTTCGCATTTTCAGGAAGCTTGAGTTTTTTATACCAGTTTAAAACGAAAAACATTTTCAAATTTCGAAATTAGCGCAAAATTTTTTCGAAGATTTTTTACAGTTTCACTGAAACCATACAAGCTCAACTTGTTTTTCAGAGCAGTTTGTCATTATCTTTCACCGAAAAAATTCAATGCAAGACAGAGCCATTTCATTGAATTCGGCTTTAAAATGGAGCCTTTTACCAACGTTTGTTGGAAGTTTTATATAAATTGGTGGTCAAAAAAAATTTTAGGGCGTTGGGTCTTGAGTTTCATGTTAACTAGAAAAGCATATCGGGGGTATCACTCTGTAATTTTTGTCAGTTCCCCATAAAACCTACTCCTTCTATTTAGTCATCAAGCTACCGTAACCCCGAATTTTCAGATTTCATCAAGAAAAAGTACTTTCACAGACACTAAAATTTGATGGATCAAAAAATGATGTTTCAAACATTTTTCCAAAGCACATACAAACTTGGGTTACTGTAACAAGCTCTAGCCCGAAGTTCATCAAACGTTCATCAAACGCAACCTTTACCAACTCTCACGGTTTCACATCCTTATGAAACAGTAGTTTTTTCTTACATTGACAATGTGTGACTGAGATTTCGCGCTTTATTCCAATTTTCAGAAAGTCAGCCACCAATTATTGTTTTAAGAAGTTTTCTCAGTTTCATATAAGTGGTTTCAGAGCAAACCTCTTGTAGAAACACTATCATTACAATTTTTTGAAGTGCAGTACAGTATCCTAAATGAACTCCCACTGAATTTCATTGAGCACTATGCTCCAGAGTTAGATTGGTCATCATTCCATTATCCAAAAGATCTTTATGTAGACACATAATTTAACTAATGGCAAGTGTGCTTTCAAAATGTAGGGAAAAACAATAATTTTTCAAAGATTCATCTGTATTGACTGAAAATATTTGCACTTTATTTGTTTACCCAGCGCCGTTATTAGTTTTACTATAAGCTAGGTTGTATTTTCTTAAAACGTGCATTTCGTAAGAACTAATGATTCAGTCCTCAAACATTTATAAAATCATTGGTTTTCTTCATAGTCATAGAAATCGAATTCTTTAACAAATTAGTTTGTTACCTACTCTTCGTTTCACATCTTTATGACACAGTGAATTTTTTCAACAGTCCCTATGAGTTTACAGTTTCTTCCATCATTATCAGGTTATCCAAAGAGTCCGAAAAATGTGAATGTTCCTTTCTGAGGAAATAAGTATAAAATTAATACAGTTACAGTATTGATTATATGACGGACTGTTTTCCTTAAAGAAGCACAATTTTATTTTGACTGACTATTTTTCAAATTACAGCTGTACGATGTTCCGATCTGATCGGATAACCATAAATATAATGTGCCACTAACACATCCCTAGACTTCGAAGCAAATCGAAACAGAGCGTTTTTTTTTTCATTTTTGTGGTTTTTTTCCTGTTGCGCCATAATTGATTCAATTTTAATCTGAGCAACTGTTCTCGTTTCGTAACTCAGAATAACAATTTCTAAGCTTATTTCTGAAAAAAAAATTCCTTTAGGCTCAAAATGAAAAAAAACCTTCCTACTGAAAATGGGCTGTTACTCTGAAACTAATGAAAAAAGTCGGATCTTTTGTTTGTGGTCTGTTTCAGAACAATGGAATAGGGATACTCAATTAGAGTCAGTTATTCCAAGCCAGTTGGTTGTTAATTCATTGAATCTTTTACAGTTCAAAACTTCAATTCTCTTCGAATTGTCAGGATGAAAAATTTGACGAATAAGACAAGATCATCGTTTTCAGTGGAGAAAAAATAACAATCTAAGACTAATTCAAGGCAATCCGCTCTTCATTTGTCTTGACTCTGAAAAAGTATTCTATCCAACAATTTTTCCGAACCGAATTCTTCCGGTGATCATCGCTTCATACCTACCGTATTCCCACCTATCCCTTTCTATTCAGCATATTCTGAAAACTGTTTCTTTTAACTGATGAATATGACAGTACACAACTTGATCAATCTCTCTTGGCTATAGGATACATCAGTTGCACAGTGTAACATCCAATGAAACTCTTCCGGTTTTCTCTAACCAACAGGCTCATCCCAGGGCAAACCATGTCTACATAAAGTCCGATCATTTTTCTGAAAGCTTTCCTCTGTTGATCAGCACCTCCATACCTACCGTAATCCCTTCTATCCCGTGTGAACTCTCCACCTCCCCTTCCCCTCTTCTCGCTTCTCCTCCAATCAAAACCCATCAATCCTGACATCGTCTCCCTCTCGAAAACTGGCTTCCCCTTCTTTAGATCAAGCAATTTTTATTCCTTTTCAAGAACTGGAAAACAGATAAATTCCCGGCATACTTTATTAGAAATTGATAGAAAAAAACGATCCCAGAGGTCCCAAATGTGTGCATCACAGCAAATCATCAATAAATTAGAGTTTTAAAAAAAGGCACTAAAAAGAGAGAGAGAGTAAAGCGATCAGAATTACTTTTCAGTTTTCGGAGAGGATCCAGATGATTAGGCCATTGGATTGGACTTCATGAGTTGGATGTCACTGGCGACCATCTCCTTCACGAGCTCCTGGAAGAATAGTTTTTTTTAGATCTTTCGCTAAATAAATCAATTTCAAGTTCTCAAAACTGCTAATCTAAGGACTCACCGGAACAGTAACCTTAGCCTCCCATCCAAGTGTCTTCTTGGCCTTCTCTGGATTTCCCAACAGAGTCTCGATCTCAGTTGGTCTGTAGTACTTTGGACTAACTTTCACTCGAATCACTCCATTTTTATTCTTTCCCACTTCCTCCACACCTTCTCCCTCCCATTGAAGTTCCTCCCCAATTTCAGCGAATGCCAGGTTACAGAATTCTCTGACACTGAATTGTTTTCCGGTGGCAATGACAAAGTCGTCCGGGGAGTCGTGTTGAAGGATTCTCCACATCGCTTCGACGTACTCTCGGGCGTGTCCCCAATCACGGAGGGCACTCAGGTTGCCGAGTTCGATGGATTCTTGTTGTCCCAATGAGATTTTGGCGACGGAACGAGTGATTTTACGGGTCACGAAGGTTTCTCCTGGAAAATTTAACATGGATTGACACTATCATCGAAGTATCGTAACTAGATTGAAGGATGCTTCACTGCTAATAGAAACTGTAAATTTGGAAAATAAAAAATATTTCTTTTGCAAAGTTCATAGGAGCTCAGTCTTCTTTCCTGTTTCATTGCAGTATTTTCAGCTTCAAAACATATTCAGCCTACTAATCATGCCTCTAACTCTGATTACCTCTACGTGGACTCTCATGATTGAAGAGAATTCCATTGCATGCGAACATGTTATAGGCCTCACGATAGTTGACCACAATCCAGTATCCATACATCTTGGCGACAGCGTATGGAGATCTTGGATAGAATGGAGTCTTCTCACTTTGTGGAATCTCTTGTACTTTTCCATACAATTCCGATGTGGACGCTTGATAGAAACGCACTTTTTCAGTCAAACGACACGCGTGGATCGCATCGAGAAGACGAAGAGTTCCGACTGCATCCACTTCGGCAGTGTATTCAGGAAGATCGAAGGAGACCTTCACGTGGGATTGGGCAGCCAAGTGATAGACCTGGAAATATTGACATCATGAGACTATTTGTGTTATTTTGTGTTTGATTTATATAATCTACCTATACAGGTCCAAACCGAAGTGATCCAATGGAAAGATGCGTGATTTCACATGAATAAAAACTACATGAAACAGTGAAAATATTGGATAACGAGTTTTTGTTAAACAAAATGTGTTTCATCAAATTCATAACTGAAGAGTGTTCAGAATTTCATAGTTCTGCGCTAAAAATTATTAACCGCATTCATAATGACACAAAAATCGTGGCACTGATATTAGATGAAACCGTTGCTAGAAAACAAATGTCACAAATTTTCCCGAAAGCGGAAACGTTTCTCCCGTAAAAAGAAACAAAATACACTGTTTCCTCAAGCTGATCTCATGGAATGGTAATACCACTTCTAATGGGCACAGTTTTAGCGTTCTAACAGTTTGAAAGCAGGGAAAGAGAGTAAAACGGTTAATCGAGGTAAACGAAGGATTTCCCGATGTTTTAGTTAACTATTTTCAGTACGCGCATTTACTTGCGAGCGATAGGTAGTATTTTCTTGGCAATGTTTTACGGTATCTAAACAGTAGTTTCAGATGAAAGATAGCCAATTTTCTGTTTTACAGTCAGATCTATGATTCAAGTGAAAAAATACTGTTTCGTTATAATTACTTGGCTGCAACTATCTGAAAGTTAACCGATGCCAGAAGGACCAGTACTGAAATGGAAAACTCTCTATAGTTCAAAAAACCTCGTCTACCGAACGTCGAGTTGGGTCGAATTTCTGTCGATTCTGTTTCAGATTTCTCAAAATTGAAAAGTACTGTTTTACAGATCTCATTTTCCTCAAATTCTTCAGCTTTTCCTATTATTGTCACTATAACTAGATTATTAACGTTTCCCATTTCAAATCGATCATTTCCCTTCAAAACCAATCTTTATGCCAATGGGTCTCTCAAAGATGTAGTCCTTACCTCAGTGGGTTGGATAGTGGATATCAACTTGATGAGACGAGACGAATCAGTGATATCTCCATAGCGAAGAGAGAATGAAGAGTCTCCATGATGAGTGATTGGATTACTGCAGAGATGCTCGATACGGGCGGTGTTGAAGGATGAGAAACGACGGATGATTCCATGCACCTTGTATCCCTTGCAGAGCAACAGTTCAGCAAGATAAGAACCATCCTGGAAGATAATGGTGATATGAATATCAAACAACTTTTCGGCTATAAACAAATCGTGTCGAAAAATTGAAAGCATTGATTGCAATTTTACGAAACAGGAACATTTTTTTGCAGTTTCAGTTCCCTTTCTTTTACGTGGACAGTCAACTTCTGTGATTCTTCACGACGAGTTACCTGTCCCGAGATTCCAGTGATGAGTGCCACTTTACGTGCTCTGAACGCTTCCGATTCAGCAGCTGGAGTCGTCATCACTTCGTGACTCTGTCCGATACACGCTTCAAGACCCTGAAAATAAAATAGATGAGAGTTACGGTTGGAAGAACCCAAAATCCCAAAGCACATACACAGAAAAGAGCATTTTCGGAATTTTCGGGAAAAAACTGAAGGCTAGTTTGCGAAATCACGGGCCGGCCCGCCTTGTTGAGCACACGAAATTTGCAGGTTTTTTTTCTGCTTTTTTTTCAAAATTTTCAATATAAACTGCTCTTTTTTTGTGATATTTTCATGTTCACATTAATAAATGTTTAGAATTATGAGGAAAGTATGTTTTTCAATCGAAAAAAAGTACTCCAAAAAATAGCAGTGATGACATCGGCCCGCGGGCCGGGCCGGGCCGGCGAAATTCAGAAATCGGCCCGGCCCGGCCTTTAGCAAGTATGCTAGTTAGCAATGATAATTAATGACTCACTTTTTCATCTGCATGTACATTTGTTTGCCAACTGGTCCCAGCAAAGCGCTGACCGACTGAATGTACAAGCCATATTGAAATTGTTGGAGCTGGAATTAGAAATGGTTTCAGAATAGGGATTATTTTTTCGGCATGGACAAAAGTGTAAGAAGTAATTGAATAAGGAAAATTCAAAAATATAAATAAACGGAATGAAACAGAAAATATATAGGAGAGTGAGAAAGAAGAATCATTTAAGGTACAATTGAAAACCTGGAGTATTTTAGATGCCTCGTTTCGGTCTTGAAAGAAAACCTCAAAGAAAATCCCAAAATCTAATAGCAGTTCCCTCCGGCTAGTTCGAACTTATAGCTGTCTCTCAGATTACCAAAAGCACTAACTGGAGAGATAAGCGCCAGGAAAACTTCTTGTCTTTAGAAGCTGGAGACTTTTTATTAAATTTCGGTAACAGTCTCATTGCAATGGAAGTTCCTGTCTCCCTAAAGTTCAAAAAAATATGATTTGGCTAACTCTATGAGCCAAAATAGATTCACGGGAATTTCCGCACGTCATCGATTTTGACAGATTCGGTCTAACCAAAAATTGACTTTTTTTTTGTTTATTTAAAAAAAACACCGTTTTACTTATTCGATTGATAAGAATAGTTTTGATAATTTACATTGATCTCTTCTAAGTGTTGATTATATCAGTTGTCCCATCGGAATGTCTTTCTAACACACCATCTAATCCGACCCCCACCCATAAATGAAATCCAAACCCTTATCAATCATTTCATTTTTTTTTGGAAAATGTTCTACTCCTGTCACTTTCAATCGAATACATCATACCTTATCAACCTCTTTTTTGTCAATTTTCATCTTATCCATCGCCTCCAATTCGGACGCACTTTGAACAGTATCTGCATCTTGGATCACTGAAAATTTGGAGATATTTGAGGTAATTTTAGTGTTTCAGTTAGCCTTTTTTGGAACTTTCTTGTTTCATTGTTTTACTACTTGTTGTGCCACTGTCGTTCTGCTCTCACACTATTAATAAATTTCATTAAAAGCTTCACTGAAAATCGTGAGTTTTGAAGAAAATGTAGTGTTTTAGTAAGATTTTTTAATAACGTTTGCACTAACGTTTGCACTTGTAAGTAGAGTGAAAAAGATGTGCTCTTTCTATGACTGTTCTAATTTTTTTCTATGTTTCAAACAGTCTTCATGAAAAACTAATTCTTTTTCCCTTTCAGTAGATCTTTTCTATCCTCAATATCCCTGACGGCAACAAATCAGAAACAGAATACTGTACTTTTTCCTCCTTTATCAAATCATTATCTTTTCTCCTGTCACTTTTATCAAGTATTCTCTATCAAAACGGCAGCTAATTCTTTCAAAAAGAGACACTTCCGAGAACAAGTGGAACGTATTCATTTCCGAGACAGACTAATTCATCAAATTCTCGTCACCTGAGAGTGAGAAGAGTAAGAAGAAAGGCGACGTTTTTGGCGCCACAAAAAACTGAGAATTGAAAAGGAAAGTGACAAGGTTTTGACAAGATATGGGTGCACTTTTGACGAGGATAGGAATTTAGACACCCAAAAAATGGTCCGCCACGAACATTACTGAGTATCAGTTGGCAAAATCTTTGATAACGTGGTGAAACAAGAAAGTTTTTCAAAGTTTACTACAAAAAGTTCAACGTTTTTTAATGAAAAAATTTCGATATTCAACGATTTTTGTTTTCAAATGGGATATTTTTTTGTTGTTGTTGAGTGATTTCTTATAAATTGCAGAGTCTGTGCAGACGTATCGCGTATTGATGTACAATCGCTGATTCCCAGAAGTGAAAAGTGTGAAACAGAAAAAAAATAATTTTTCGATGTATCTCATGTCATGTTCAATGCAACTGTACTTGTTAAGGTTTAGATTGTTTCAATCCAGACAATATCACAAGCCCTATAAGCATTCTTTTCAAAATGTTAGTGTGGAATCGACAATACAACTGTTTTTCTTCAACAGTTTATTTGAGAAAATTGAAAACTTTCAGTTTCAATTACTTCAAATGAACTGAGACATCAATTTTCTTCTGATGAGACTGCCATAAAATCTTGGAAACCACGAGCCAGTACTTTGCAATGTGAGCCAAACTGTGAGCCAATCTTTGTTTGTCTTTTTACTGAAGAATTTCTCGAAAAGTCAAACCAAACAAAAAAAACGGGAAGTTAAGCCTGGATTATCAAGCCGGAACAGGAAAAATTGTGGAAATCAAAAAATGAAACTTCACAGTTTTGAGTTCCTGTCAAATTGAGAAGGCTGGTTTAGGAAGATAATCGACAACGTATTGAGGGTGCATCTTATAGTCATAAGCTTAGCATCTCATAACGTATCGAAATCGTTTCAAGACCAAAAGGACCTAATGATCTTGTAATCAGCGCGAGCTAGGACCTGGTCATTTGGCTAATTCCAGTGTGCCACACTTGACCTACAGAAGTCGGTAGCCGATAAAAAATTTAGATGACAGATGGTATATCTCACTAACGTAAACTCCACTTCGATGTCTGAAGGTTCCCTAGTCAGAGATGGAGATAATGAAAAATAAAAGCAAACCGTACTGATTATGCACTTCAAGAAACTGAGAATTCTATGAGATCCATATGCATATAGATGTTTTAATACAAATAAGAGTTTGTTGTCTCAAGATCTCATCGGATCTGGGTCTTACACCTATTGGTTATGCTCTTCAAAAAACAGTAATGTTTTGTGATCTATGGATACTATTTTTCTTACTGTTTCTACTAGGTCATATACCTCTACTACCTGAGATCTCCCTAGTAAACTTGTAGAGCCAAACAGTGAACTCACCACAACCAAATATCACAAAAATGCACGAGAATAATAGGCGTCGTCGCATTGTCTTTGATAGCCCAAAAGCTAAACAATGAGACACTTTTAGATGGTGATTGTTTCCAATTTTATTGCCCTTATGTTTTGATTCTCCTCCCCTTCTCTCTTCTTCCTCTCTGTCTTCTTTTTGTTTCTATCCAGAAAAGAAGCCGCCATTCGGTGTGGATGTATCAACTCCGCCCCCTTTCGATAGCCATCTCTCACTTTTTTCAGATACCGTAACCTTTCGGGATCTGGAACTTTTTGATTTGCGTAGAAGATGATAAAATGAAGAAGAAGAAGAAGGTGAATGAAACTAAACTATGTGACCGTTTGTGATAGATCATTTAGAACATTGAAGAAGAAGAAGCTGTGGAGGTGTAGAAGGAGAATTGATTAGGATTGAAACTAGGAAGAGATAGGGGAGGAAGAGGTCATTCTACAGTATACCTAGACGAGTGTTAATTTCTTAAGGGGAAGTGTACTTGGAACACCAATTGTGGGGGATTAAAGGATCAAACTTCTGATCTTAAAGAAGGATAGGTACCTCAGGAAAGGGGTTCAAACTCATGGTATGGCCAGATTGGCTGACCACAAATCCTTTTACAGGCTGCGCTCCGCGTCTAGTGTAACCCGCCGAACCTTTATGTGACCGGCGCTTTTAAGATGCAACCGGTAACGCTCCGGAAGATCTGTCAGGCTCGGCATGGGTTCAAACGCATCAGAGATAACTGCCATCAAACTTTCAGAAATTTCTTTTATGAGTTCTGTCTCTCGTCGTAAGACAAATCAGTTTGAAAGTATGATTAGTGTTTCAGATAAGACATTTGAGTGCCTTCGATCATCGAAGAATCATACGTTCCCCCCAAAAATAAACTGGCTAAAACTGTAAAAAAAAACGAACGTAACATCACAATTCTATTTCCCACTTCACTTACAGTGTTAGACAAAAAATTACTTTCAAATTCAGTTCAATCGAAATGTTTGTATAGGCGGAGTTTCCGAAATCAATCAATTCGTACAAGTCTAGCCTGGACTGTATAAGTAGGTATGACAATACGTTCGGTCGCAAGCTTTCACCGTAGCTTCCGGACTACGGTCGATTCATGGAAATTGCGAAACATTGAAAATCGATTTTTTCTTTTAAAAATTTTGTTTTTTTTCTTTTTCAGATTTTCATTAACATCCAGAAATCGGTGATATTATGATGATCGGTGTTGATTCTAAAACTCTTTAGAATGTGTTTTGTTGTTTCTTTGATATTGCAAGCCAAATGGGCTGGTAATTTAACACTCATACTTTGGTTGCTGAAAATGAGCTTCTGGAAATGAATCTGTTGTAAAATTTCACAATTTCATGCTTGAATTATCAATTATCAATTAACAACAACAAATGCTCAACATTTCTTAGTTCAATCGAGCTTGTTCTATGAGGGAGAACTAATTCAGTCAGGGAAAAATAATTACATCGGACCAGTAACTTCCTATACCTGGGTCAGAAATAATACAGTTGAATCAGTTAAACATTTTTTTTTTGATTATAGAGCCTCCTGAAATGCCATTGTACTGTTACAACTAGATTTCAAAAGGACAGTCATGATGCAATATTTTGGTACCAATAAAAGTAGATAATGTGGAATACAGAAAAAAAATGAATTGTGCAGATTTAAAAATATCAAATCACCCTGAAATCTTTCAGCTCAGTTTCTCAAATTTATTATTTTTTTATTTTTTCAGATTCAGAACTTTAATAATTTAGCTGAAACCTTTTTGCATGCATTCTAGTAAATATGAACGTTTCTGAGATGCGTCACAAGTTGAACTAGCTTTGCCGTCTGAAATATGAACTGGCCTAAAAAATTACTGTTGTACACCGTTCTCTAATGAGAATATCAATTTCTGTTTGCAATTGTAAGTTTCTTAATGGCCCTTTACTGACTTATTTATTTCGAACATTTTCATGATACATTTTGATATTCAATTACTCGCAACACCAATTAATTTTCGATCAAACTATGAATTTCCCTCCTCCCCCACTTTCTTAAAAGATCATTTTCACGATTTATCAAAATCGAATCTTCCGTCGTTGTTTCTGTCCCTCCTCCTCCCTTTAATCTGCCATTGCAGGCGAAAATCGCCATAAAAATTTGATCTATCAAAGCAGACAAATTGTGATCGGGTCGGAAAATGATATTCCCCCTTCTCGTCCAGTGCTAATGTTTTGAAATTTGTACTTTTGATATTCCGGGTGGAGAGATAAGATGATGCCCTGCTGACTAGATAATATGGAGTGGTGACTGTGGAGTTTGTGAGGGATCCGAGATCCACATCTGTAGAAACGGTAATTTTAGATAATGCTTCGAAGTTTTGTTCATGTTTTTGCCAGTTCCTCTTCTTTTTTACTGAAAAGCTATGGTTCAACTTTTAATGACTGAATTAAAAGTTTAATCGATTAATGTATGCTCTGATCTTGGAAATCATTGATTTGAAACTGATATCTTTGTAATCTATCAAGCTTTTTCGTTGAGCTTTGATTTTATCCGTCTTGTTGCAGTGTGCAAGTTTCTCGATCCTGTAGAAAAGCAACAAAAAATAATTACAGATTCATAAAGTTGATATTCAGTGACACAAACGGCAGCATCATTATTGAATAAAAAGTCGCTAAAGCCATGAGAATTACTGTTGGACCCAAATTCTAGAGAGATCTAGCTTATTCGGACTTCAACAATTATCACTCTTTCAAAAAATAGGCACTTGTTGCTTTTTTTCTTGAATACCAGTGTTTTGAGTTTTGCTAATCTATTCAAATGAACCCGATTATTAAAACTAAAACGATACCAAAATTAAAGGACCTTTTAAAACTGTAATTCTACAATCACTAATTCTATATTTGCAAGAATTGTCGAAGCTTACCGCAACGTCTTTTCGAATAGGAACTATAACTCACTTTTTAAAAATAAAGCACTTGAAACGGAATATTAAATCACAAAGAGGTGAAACCAAAAAATTGGATTGTCAAAAACGTTTCCTCCTAGCCGATTTTGTGATTTTTTTTTCATTTGGAGCCTCCAAAGCAGCTTTTCGTGACAAGCACACGCATTCCTTTATGCGTTTCAAAAACAATAAAATGGATCACTTCTAAAAGTCTATGCGTTTTCTTCATTTTTCTTCTTGCTCCGTAATAAAAGTTTCTGGATTATCTGGTGATGGGAGTATGCTACGAAAACACTGTGATAGGTTTCCTGAAATTTTTATCGTATAGTTTTCTCCGCCCTCCCCTTTCTTTTAGCTATTTTCCTCGAAAATTATAACATTTTTCTCGATGCTTTTTATATAACTTTGAGTGTTTTTCCGAGATCTACATTTTTCACATATCATTCATGTTAAAGTGTTGAGTCCGAACGGAGTTATGGATCTATCCGTGCCAACTATAGTATGGAAATGAAAACAGAAGACCTGAGAGATTGATTGCACAAATGTTGATTATATGGATATCAATTTCGCGAAACGGGAAAAAAAGGAGAATATTGACTTCAGAAAATATGTTAGGATAGAGTATTATTGTAACAGGACTGAAATTTCATGTTCAACAAAATTTAAATTTCGATTTAATGATGTCAATTGAAGAGAGAATTCAGTCTTCTTTTCTGGTTTGAAGAAAGAACAGTATCAGGAAGTAATGACACGGTTATAAATCACATTCATGAAACTGAAAGTATTGGACGGCTTTTTTATAGATCAACATCGGGTCAAAGTCTTGTATGATTGAAGAGTACTGAAATTCCTTGTTCAACAAACATTTCAATGTAAAAGTTATTGAATACGGAAACAAATTGAGATTAATTTAACACAAAAATTCAGATTTGTTTCCCGGTTTCTCACTATGTTCGCAGTGCATCCACAAGTAAATGGTTAATAACAATTCCGACAGTTTATTAGAAGATACATCTTTATGAACTGAAAATCTGTCTCGAAGCAAAATAAGTACTTAACTTCACCACATGAGATGCCATTGAAAACGTTTTTAATTTCAGAAAAAATTCTCTGTTTAACTTGGCTTCAAGCTTGTTTAGTCTAGGAACTCGAATATTCTTTTATGGTTTTTTCTAGAAAGATGACTGAGCTGAAATTAATAGAAAAGAATTGAGGACTCTCTTTTTCAACGAAAACACTCACCATATATCAATGCTTCTAATGCAAGTATACGCTGCAACGTAGCAAACTATATATAACAACATTCAATAATTGATTGAAACAGTAACAAGCACAAAGTGAACCGTTTCATGAATCGGACAAGTTCTAAATGAACCAGTTGAGGTGTTTTGTTTCATCTATTGTCTTTTGCGTGCATTAGCAAAATCGAACCAAAGTCAATCGAAAATCATATTTTTTGTATCAACTCACAGGACAAGGCGCAAGTTTTGAAAATCTATTGATTGGGTACGGTATTCGGTTTTGCTTCGAAAATGCTGAATCGTCGAAAATTCGTTGAGAAAGCGGGATACTAACTCGAGCTAATAATTGTGCTCAACAATAAATGAAGCAGAAAAACATGATGTTGCAGCAGATGCGTAATTTTGGAAAGAGTTTTGAAGATTCATTAGAATGCTTGGAGGCTAATTTCTGAGGCGAAATAGAATTTCGTTGTCACCGGATTATCAACAAACTGGTAAAGATTTTCTTGAAATGCGTCTGCCTTCCAGTCAAAATATTTTATGCTTCAAGGAATTCATTTGAATAAGTACAGATGGTTTTTTTTCAATGGGCGAATAGCTAGCAAGTCCCACGGAATTTCAAGAAAATATTGGTCGAAATTGATGGAATTCAAGAAACGGTTATTTTTCTTGACTGAATATCGAACACAGACGCATTGTCTTGGTCAATTCTCAGTGGCTTTACCCAGCCGTCGAAACATAAATTTTTTCCAAAAAGGATTTCTCAGCGCAAAAATTCGGAACCGAGGAAAACCAAAAAGTTCCGTTTCGTATTACTTTCTGCAAGTCTGATCCATTCATTTTCTCGCCTCAAAAAGTAACATCTGCCTGCGCCTCTTCGTCTCACATACTATTTCCATATCTGCGTGATACTGTTCTGAAGGCCTGGGGGCGGAAATCGGAATGACCAATCAGTTGATCGGTCAAAAATTTTGAGAAAAAGGGAGGAAAGAGGGGGGATAGATACCAAAATGAATACTATTTGGGACGAAACAAAACGATCAGAAACAATAACATTCGGACACAATTCTTCTTTTACTTTTTGACACTTTCTTTGAGGATTCTTTGGGTTCGAATTCAGAAAAAAAGAGACACTTAGGCTAGGATAGACGGACTAATAAGCGGAACGTCATGAGAAAAGAGATCAAAGTGTCAGAATAATTCTTTTTTGGTTTTCGAATAAATGATGTCATTTTGATCTTGAGGACTTTGGCAACAAGTGAACTAGGGCTATATCAAAATTATTCTAGAATTTTGGTTTTTGATTAGGAATTTGCATTCTCAGGAAGCTCATTGAGTTTTTGATACCAGTTTCGAACTCAAAATCCTTTTTTACGTTGATATTGAGGCAAAATTTTATCGAAGCTTTTTTACAGCTTCACTGAAACCGTATATGCTCAACGATTTTCAGACCAGTAGTGCCACAAAAACTTCTCGCGAAAAAAAAACATGTAAGACCGCGCCATCTCATTGAATTCAGCTTGAACATGGAGCATTTTTCCAACGTTTCTTGGAAGTTTTATATAAATTGGTGGTCAAAAAAACTTTTCTGTTAGTCGATTCTCAAACTCCTAGAATTCACTGGAGCCTGAAAGTCTGAATATCTACACCTGAACATCTGATTCCGCCCGCTCGTTTTCAATGTATCGGCGACTTTAGTTGGAGGGCCTCAGGCTCTCAGCTTCCTTTAGGGGCTGGAAGTTTCAGGATTCACTAAAAGACACTTATACTTTTAAATCACCGATTACTAGTGAAATAAAAATCAAAAATCCAAGGTTAGGAAAATATTTTCTTGTATGTTCGAGAGCTGCAATTGCATCGGAGTATTTTATCAAAGCTTGTCTTACTGTTTCATTGAAACTGTAAAAGATCACTGGGTTTCTCGTACTAGTAATATCTCTCTGAAATTACAATTTAGTTTCGGGAGTTTAAGTCATTCTTGAATCTCTGCTTTCAGTGTTGAAATCATGAGCCACAGGTCACAGAAGCTTGAATTTCATGCTAACTAGGAGAGCATATCAAGTGTATTGAAATTATTATCAGATTCACCAATGAAACCTTCCCCTTTCATTCAGTCATTCAGCTACTGTAATCCCTAATTTTCAGAATTCATTCAGAAAAAGTACTATGGTGGATACAAACATCCATTGTATCGAAAGATGATGTTTCAAATATCTTGCAAAAACACTTATAACTTTGGGGCACAGTAACAAGCTCTAGTGAAAAAAATAGAATTTATTGAACGAAACTTTCACCAACTCTTCCGGTTTCACATACTCATGAAACAGGATTTTTCTCCCACATTGACAATGGGACCGTGGTTGCACCTGGAAACAGAAACTAAAACTTTAATGCTCACTCAGCTTGTTGGTGCCCATGCAGTTGTTAAATGAAGTTTTCTCAGTTTCATATCCGTGGTTTTAGCGCAAACTTTTTCTAGACACACTAACATTACATGTTTTTTCAGTACAATGTTCTAAGAGAACTACCACTAAATTTCATTGAGCTCTACGCTCCGGAGTCAGATTGTTCAGCACTCCATTATCCAAAAGATCTTAATGTAGACATAAAATCTAACTATTGGCATGTGTGCACAGTGCCTCCAAAATGTAGTGAAAAAAAGGGTTTATCAAAGATTCGCTCGTATTGACTGGATATGCTTTCCTTTTTTCTGTTTTCCCAGCGTCATAGTTAGACTTCCAGCTAGGCACTATTCCGGTAGAAAGTGCAGTTCCTAAGAGTTAATGATTTACTCAAGTAATTCCTTACCTGCTCTGCCGGTTTCACATCTTTATGATACAATGTATCTTTTCAACAGTCCCAATGAAATAATTTTGTTTATAATATTATCAGGCCCTCGTTCGAAAGAGTCCAAAAAATAAACTGTTCCTTTCTGCAGAAAAATTTTGGACATTAATAGAAAATTACACTTTGAGCATATTCTGGACTCTTCTTCTTTGCAAGCACAAATTTATCTTGACTGATTGTGTTTTTTTCAAAATCAAACTGTACGAAGTTCCGTTATACATCTGAATGAGCCTCTGATACATCTATAGATTTCAAAACAAAATGAAGCTGAGAGTTTCTTTAAACGTTTTTGGCTCTTCTCCTATCGTGCTATTAACACATCTTTAGACTTCAAAACAAATCGAAACAGAGTTTTTTTTTAACTTTTCTTCTGTTTCTCATGCGCCACAACTCATTCAACATTAGACGGAACCATTCATCCGTTTTGAGATTTGTTCTGAAAAAACATGCAGTAATGCTCGAAATGATAAAATCCTTTCCTACTGAAAATCGGTTGTTACTCTGAAATTGATGAACAAAGTATGCTTTTTCTATATTTGTTCTGTTTCAGAACAATGAGATAGAGACGCACATTGTCGTTTATGTGGTTGGCAGTCTGACAACTTAGGAATTAGCATCGTTATTTTTAGAGTACCTGAGAACTGAAGTTCGTTTTAGGGATGCTAATTTCTGTTTTGGAACTAATTCATAGCAATCCGCACTTCATTAGTCGTGACTCTGAAACAGTACTCTGTCCCATTTTTTTTCTTAAACGGATTTCTTTGTTGATCACCACTTTCGTACCTACCGTAATCTCATCTATCCCTTTTTACTAAGTTTTCTTTTAACACTGTTTCTTGAAACTGATTGATATGGCAATATACAATTCGATCGATTTGGTTAGGCTCTCCATTTGGGTAAAATTTTGCCCGCCCGCGCCCGCCCGGGCGGGTAATCAATTACCCGCTTTTACCCGTCCGCAATCTGCCGTCGCGGTGTATGCGGACAAATCGCCATACTTCACGCGCAGACAAATGAAAATTTTATATTAATTCTATGTGAATATAATTGTTCTATTCAATTTTTCCCAATTATTCTGAAGAAACAACAACACTAAACCTCTCTTAGCCTTAAAACATCAATTCGGTCCGAAGGAGAGCCCATTCGCAACAGTTTTGTCAGATACATTTTTTTCTGATGCGCTGGCATCGGAACTACTAATGTTTGACGAGTTTTGGTCCATTCAAGAAAAATCTGAATGCTTTTATGCGTAATTTCGAAGAATTTCGAGAATTAATATAAAAATTTTATTTGTCTGCACGTGAAGTTTGGCGATTTGTCCGCATACACCGCGACGGCAGATTGCGTACGGGTAAAAGCGGGTAAAGAGTTACCCGGGCGGGCAACGGGCACCCGCAATTTTTTTACCCACGTGGAGAGCCTAGATTTGGTTTCCGTTTGGTTTGTGTGTTTTATCAGTTGTGCAGTGTAAAATCAAATAAAACTCTTCCGCTTTTCTCTAACCAACCGGCTCGTCTCAAAGAAAGCCATCTCTACATAAAGTCCGATTATTTTTCTACAACTTGTTCCTCTGTCGATCTTCGCCTTCATACCTACCGTAACCCCTTCTATCCCGTGTGAACTTTTCCACTTTTCCTCCCCTTCCCCTCTTCTCGCTTCTCCTCCAATCAAAACCCATCAATCCTGACAGCGTCTCCCTCTCGAAAACTGGCTTCCCCTTCTCAACGAGATCAAGCCATTTTTATTCCTGTCAAGAACTGGAACAAAGATAAATTCCCGGCATACTTTATTAGAAATTGATAGAAAAAACACGATCCCAGAGGTCCCAAATGTGTGCATCACAGCAAATCATCAATAAATTAGAGTATTAAAAAAAGGGCACTAAAAAGAATAGAGTAAAGCGATCAGAATTATTTTTCAGTTTTCAGAGTGGATCCAGATGATTAGGCCATTGGATTGGACTTCATAAGTTGGATGTCACTGGCGACCATTTCCTTCACAAGTTCCTGGAACAATTCTTTCGTTTTTAAAGCTTGCTTTCGGCGAATTAGTGTCAAAACCCTTAAAACTTCTAATCTAAACTCACCGGAACAGTAACCTTAGCCTCCCATCCCAGTGTCTTCTTGGCCTTCTCTGGATTTCCCAACAGAGTCTCGACCTCAGTTGGTCTGTAGTACTTTGGACTAACTTTCACTCGAATCACTCCATTTTTATTCTTTCCCACTTCCTCCACACCTTCTCCCTCCCATTGAAGTTCCTCTCCGATTTCAGCGAATGCCAGATTACAGAATTCTCTGACACTGAATTGTTTTCCGGTGGCAATGACAAAGTCGTCCGGGGAGTCGTGTTGAAGGATTCTCCACATCGCTTCGACGTACTCTCGGGCGTGTCCCCAATCACGGAGGGCACTCAGGTTGCCGAGTTCGATGGATTCTTGTTGTCCCAATGAGATTTTGGCGACGGAACGAGTGATTTTACGAGTCACGAAGGTCTCTCCTGGAAATTTTAAAATGAAGTGGACTTATTATGGTTAAAGTATCGTAACTAGATTGAAGGAAGTTTCACTGTTGATAGAAACCGTAAATTCGGAAAATACAATTTTTTTCAAAAGTTTTTAGAAGCTAAACTTTCTTCTCTGTTTCATCACAGTATTTTCAGCTTCAGAACATTTCCAGCCTAATAATTATGTATCTTACGTTACATACCTCTACGTGGACTCTCATGATTGAAGAGAATTCCATTGCATGCGAACATGTTATAGGCCTCACGATAGTTGACCACAATCCAGTATCCATACATCTTGGCGACAGCGTATGGAGATCTTGGATAGAATGGAGTCTTCTCACTTTGTGGAATCTCTTGTACTTTTCCATATAATTCCGATGTGGACGCTTGATAGAAACGGACTTTTTCAGTCAAACGACACGCGTGGATCGCATCGAGAAGACGAAGAGTTCCGACTGCATCCACTTCGGCAGTGTATTCAGGAAGATCGAATGAAACCTTCACATGGGATTGGGCAGCCAAGTGATAGACCTGGAAAAATTTTGCATTTTTTGAAATTCTCAATAACTTAAATATCCCAGATGATGATAGGATGAGCTTCGCCTAATGCAAAATTTTGTGGTTGCACATGAATAAAAACCACATTAAACAGTGAAAATATTGGAAAATGAGTTTTTGTTAAACAAAATGTGTTTCATCAAATTCATAACTAAGGAGTGTTCAGAATTTCATAGTTCTGCGCTAAAAATTATTAACCGCATTCATAATGACGCAAGAAACGTAATACTGACATTATACGAAACAATTGCTAGATAGAAAAAAGTATCATCAATTTTCTCAAAAGTGGAAACCTTTCTCCCGTAAAAAAACCAAAATACACTGTTTCGTTGATCTGGTATTTTCAAATGGTAATACCAATTCTCATTATGTTGTTCAAGCAGCTTGAAATCAGGAAAAGAGAGTAAAACGGTTAATCGTGGTAAACGAAGAATTTCCCTGTTTCAGTAAACTATTTCCAGTGCGCCCATTTACTTGTCTTATTCTGGAACCTTCCCAGTGCAATGTTTCACGGTACCTAAACAGTAGTTTCAGCTGAAAATTGTCAATTTTCTGTTTTACTTTCAGATCTATAGTTTCAGTGAAAAATGCAGTTTCGCTATAATTATTTGGTTGCTACTATCTGAAAGTGAACCGATACGAGACCTTCATAATAGAAAGAAAACTGTTCATAGTTCGAAAACCCTGGTCTACCGAAGGTCGAGTTATGCCAAGCTTATGTCGATTCTGTTTTGGAGCTCCCGAAATTGAAACTGTTTCACTGTTCTCATATTTCTCAAAATACTTGAAACATTCTATTAAATAGAAAAGGGAATTTCATATTTCAAATCCATCATTTCCCATCAAAACCAATGTTAATGCCAATAAGAGTCTCATTATTTTTAGTTATCATCTCAGTGGGTTGAATAGTGGAGATCAACTTGATGAGACAAGAGGAATCAGTCATATCTCCATAGTGAAGAGAGAATGAAGAGTCTCTGTGACGAGTGATTGGATTACTGTAGAGATGCTCGATACGGGCGGTGTTGAAGGATGAGGAACGACGGATGATTCCATGCACCTTGCATCCCTTGGAGAGCAACAGTTCAGCAAGATAGGAACCGTCCTGGAAGATAAAGTTTGGAATGATCGAGTGAGACGTATGCTTCCATTAATTGCAGTTTTACGAAACAGAATAATTTATTTTCAGTTCCAGTGTCTTTTCTTTTTGTGAAAAGTCAACTTCTTTAGTTAATCGTAGATTGTGCTTACCTGTCCAGAAATTCCAGTGATGAGTGCCACTTTACGTGCTCTGAATGCTTCCAATTCAGCAGCTGGAGTCGTCATCACTTCGTGACTCTGTCCGATACACGCTTCAAGACCCTGAAGATAAAATAGATGAGGTTACGGTAGGAAAAACACAAAAATCCAAAGCACATACAAAGGAAAGAAACATCTGTGCCATAAAAACGGTCATAAAAGTGCCAACTGGTCTTTTCACACGATTTTCCACTCGTTGATTTACAACTTTTTCGGGATTTTCGGGAAGAAATCAGAAGGCTAGTTAGCAGTGATAATTAATGACTCACTTTTTCATCTTCATGTACATTTGTTTGCCAACTGATCCCAGCAACGCGCTGACCGACTGGATGTACCAACCGTAGTGGAGTTGTTGGAGCTGAAATCGGTAATGATTTTAGAATAGAGATAAATGGGCAGGCGAACACTCAAGGATTTTATTTAGAAATGTGAAACAGAAATTTTTCGGGGAATGAGTCTCAAGGGCACTGTTCCAGACACGTTTCGAAAATTCAAAAAATCAAGTAATCACAGTCTGGCTGAAAGTCACAACTCAATAGGAAAGCGTTTAAAAATTTGAGCCAGCCAGACAAAATACCAAAATCACTAACGGTTGAGTTCCGAGGCTCATTGTCCCCATTTCAGTCCCAAGTTTGAGGAACTAACATTTTCCTTGCTGTCCACCTATTTTGGCTATGTGCAATTTCAGCTAGATATGGACAAGAAAATAGTGTTTCAAAAATTGCATTTGACTGTTAAAATTCAAGTGTAGTGTTTTTTTGTTGAATGTAGAGATGGTGAAACATAGAAAAAAACTAAAACTTCCTACAATTTTTACACTGAGTAGGCCAGAAGTGAAAACTTGCAGTCCCACGCAAGGCCAATCGAGGTCGTGAGCATGATCCCGTAGCTAATTTTGTCCAATGTTCGGTTGAGCCAAAAATAACAAGATTAATAACGGGAATTTTTCGCACGTCATCGATTTGGACCTCCTAGGTCTTACCAGTTTCGGAACTTTTCCGTTAAAAAAAACAATGTTTCACTTATTAGGTTAATATTAATCGTTCTGACAATAGTAAAAGTGCATTGCGTGGGGTTAGATCAGTTGTCTCTTTACACGAAGTCTAGACTCTCATCAATCATCGTTTTTT
>GL380095.1:33198-82393 GCA_000143925.2 Caenorhabditis brenneri
CATAAAAATTTGATCTATCAAAGCAGACAAATTTTGATCGGGTCGGAAAATGATATTCCCCCCTCTCATCCAGTGCTTATGTTTCGAATTTTGTACTTTTGATTTTCCGGGTGTAGAGATAAGATGATGACTAAACTATATAAAGTGGTGACTATGGAGTTGATGAGGGATCCGATATTCAAATCTGTAGAAACGGTCATACTTGTCCCAGGCCGGGCCGGGCCGGGCCCAATTTGGACAGGAACGGAAACGGGAATTTTGAGATAATGCTTCGAAGTTTCGTTCATTTTTTGTCAGTTTCTCTTGTTTTCATTGACGAGCTGTAGTTCAGTTCTTAATTACCGAATCCAGGGTTTTATCGATTATTGTAGGCTCTATTTTTGGGAATCACTAACTTTAAACTGATTTTTTTCGTAAGCTACGTTAATCTTTACTCGTTTTGTTGCAGCGTGGAAGTTTCTCATGCCTGTAGAAATGAAAAAAATTACAGATTCATAAAGTTGATATTCAGTAACACAATTGACAGCTTTACTGACTCGTTAGGGGATACTGTATGCATGAAAATTACTGTTGGATCAGATGAAAGTCCTGACTCATTCAGACTTCCAATTTCGAATTCTTTCAAAAAAAAACTTGTAGTTTTTCTTCTTGAATATTTGATATTCGATTTCTGTGGATCTATCAAAATGAACTCGGTTACAAATGTTCCGCCAGTCATACTACTAATTGAAAACCAAACCAAGACTAAAATTCCAGACCCTATTGAAACTGTAACTTTTTATTCACTAGAAATTTAATTGCAAGAATTGATTGTCGCCTTGCTACGCAACTAGAGAAGTATTGTTTATTTCTTAAAAATAAACTAATTGAAACAGGAGATTGAGTCGCAAAGAAGCTAGCCGATTCTAGCCGATTTCGTAATTTTTTTTCAGTCGGAACCTCCAAAGCAGCTTTTCGTGGCAAACATACGAATTCCTTTTTGTGTTTCAACAACAATTGAATGGATCAATTTTGAAATTATTTGTGTTATCTTCCTGTTTCGTATTGCTCCCTTATGAGGTTTTCTTGATTATTTGTTGATTAGAGAATGATTATGAGAATACTGTTATGCGTTTTCTGAGATTTTCATCGTATAGTTTTCTCCGCCCATTCCCTCCTTTTAGCTATTTTTCTTGACAATTATAACAACTTTCTCAATGTTTTTAAACATAACTTTGAGTGTTTTTCTGAGATAGTCATTCACCACATTGCACTCACAATGTCAGAGAGAGTCGATCATATAGATATCAATTTCGTGAAACTGGATGAAAAGGAGAAACATGGGTTTTAGAAAATTCATTAAAATAGAGCCCTGCGTACTGGAAAAGCACTGAGATTTCATATTCAACACACAATATAGTATGTTTTACTGATGTCAATTGAAGACGAAATTTAGTCATCTTTTATGGATTGAAAAGGAAAAAGTATCAGTAAAAATGACAATGAACGAAAAAAACTTCGATTCCAGAGATGTTGATGACAATAAATCATGTTCATGACACCGAAAGTATTGGACAGCCCTTTTCATAGATTATCATTAAATCAAGGCTTTGTAAGTTGAAAGAGCACTGAAGTTCCTTATTCAACAATTATTGCAATTCAAAAATTATTGAACCACGGGAAGCAAATGAAGGTCAAATTAATTCTAACATTCAGCTCTTTTTCTCGGAATGATTAATAAAAATTCAGAGAGTTTATTACACAACACATTTTCTTGTATAGACTCTCATCCAAAAAGCGGAACAATATTTAGCTTCGCTACATTAAATGCAACTGAAACCGTTTTCATTTCTAGAACAAAGGTTTTTTTTAACTTGGCTACAAGCTTGTCTAGTCTAGGAATTTGAATATTTTTCGATGGTTTTTTTTTCAGAAAGACTACTGAACGGAAATTACCAAAAAAAATGATTTAGGACAACCTATTTTCAATGAAATCACTCATAATGTTAGGGTTTGTTGAAAACCAGTGCAGGTATACATTAATAGCAAAATTCAATAGTTGATTGAAACAGTAACAGCTCAAAGTAACCCGATTCATCAATAGTGAAAGTTCTGAATGAACCAGTCGAGCTGTTTTATTCTGTCAAATACCTGCGAACATTAGCAAAACTGGAGCAAAGTCAATCTAATATCGTATTGTTGAAAACGTATCAATTCACAGAACGAGTTGCGAATTTCGAAAATCATTCATTGGGTACGGTAATCAATTTTGCTTCAGAAATTGCTAAACATCCCGAAATTCGTTAAGGGTAGCGGTATAATACGAAGAATTACGCTCAACAGTTTATTGAAGCCATGAAGGAAAAAAAAACATGCAGTTGCAGCAGGTGCGTAATTATGGAGAGAATTTGGGAGATTCATTAAAACGCTGAGAGATTAATGTTGTGCGGTAAAACAAGTTGTGTTGTCAAAAATGATCAAAAAGAAACTGCTGAAGGTTTTCTTGAAATGCGCATCCCAGTCAGCTTTATTAATGTTCCAAGGCGTTCATTCGAATAGGTAAGATAGTTGTTTTCAATGGGCGAAGAGTTAGCATAAGATAAGTCCCACGGAATTTCAAAAAAATAGTTTTCGAAATTTATGACATTCTGGAAACGGTTATTTTTCTTGACTGAAAATCATTTACACACAATGTCTTTGCCAATTTTCAGTGGCTTTACCCCGCAGTCGAAACACATGAATATTTCCAAAAAAAGGAAGTTTCAGGTCGAAAATCCAAAACCAAGGAAAACCAAAAAGTTCCGTTTCGTATTACTTTCTGCAAGTCTGATCCATTCATTTTCTCGCCTCAAAAAGTAACATCTGCCTGCGCCTCTTCGTCTCACATACTATTTCCATATCTGCGTGATACTGTTCTGAAGGCCTGGGGGCGGAAATCGGAATGACCAATCAGTTGATCGGTCAAAAATTTTGAGAAAAAGGGAGGAAAGAAACGAGGGGGAATAGATACCAAAATGAATACTATTTGGGACGAAACAAAACGATCAGAAACAATAACATTCGGACACATGTCTTCTTTTACTTTTTCACACCTTCTTTTGAGGATTTCTTCGATTTTTGGATGAAAAAAAGTAGGATTCATTCTAGGACGATAGACGGACTAATAAGCGGAACGTCATGAGAAAAGAGATCAAAGTGTCAGAATCGTTCTTTTTTGGTTTTCGAATAGAATGATGTCATTTTGATCTTGAGAACTTTGGCAACAAATGTACTGAGGGCTATATCAAAATTATTGTAGAATTTTGATTAGGAATTTGCATTCTCAAAAAGCTTATTGGTTTATTCATATTGGTTGTGAACACGAAATATTTTTTTGGTACGAGAATCAGGGCTAATTTTAATCAAAGAATTTTTACAGTTTAAGTGAGCCCGTAAAAGCTCTACGAGATTTTTCAGAGCAGTTTGTCCATATCTTTCCCCGAAAAAATAAAATGCGAGGCAGAGCTATTTCATTGAATTCGACTCTGCTCTCAGACAAACGATTCATAAAAAATCCCAAAACCACGTGGCAGAATTTTTCTTGACCAACGGAAAACTGGGCCTGAATAGGAATGTTTCACAGGTGCTTGTTTTACTGTTTCATTGAAACTGTAAAAGATTACTGGGTTTCTCGTACTAGTAATATCTCTCTGAAATTACAATTTAGTTTCGGGAGTTTAAGTTATGCTTGAATCTCTGCTTTCAGTGTTGAAATCATGAGCCACAGGTCACAGAAGCTTGAAATTCATGCGTATTGTCAGCTTCACCAATAAACCTTTCCCCTTCATTCAGTCATCCAGCTACCGTAACTCCTCATTTTCAAAACTTATTAAGAAATCGTACTTTCACAGACACAAACATCTGATGGATCAAAAGACGATGTTTCAAACATTTTTCCAAAACACTTACAAATTTGGATTACTGAAACAAGCTCTAGTACAAAATATCATGAATGGAACGATACCTTTAAAAACTCTTCCGGTTTCACATACTCATGAAACAGTAGTTTTCTCCCACGCGGTCGCGGTCGAACAGAAACAAAAACTTTGATACTCAATCAGCTTGTTGCTGCCTTTCGAGTTGTTTTCTGAAGTTTTCTCAGTTTCACATCCCTGTTTTCAGAGCAAACTTCTGGTAGAGGCACTTTCATTTTAATCAAGTTTTCAATATGCAGTACAGTGTTCTATGAGAACTCCCACTGAATTTCATTGATCACTGCGCTCCAGAGTTAGATTGGTCATGATTCCATCAACCAAAAGATCTTAATGTAGACATAAAATCTAACTATTGGCAAGCGTGCTCAGTGCCTTCAAAATGTAGCGAAAAAGAAATATTTTCCGGTGGTTCACTATTGACTGAATATTTTTGCTTTTTTTTCTGTTTTGCTAGCCTCATAATTAGTTCGTCTTTCAGCTAGGCAGTATTCCGGTAGAAAGTACATTTACATCTTCACACTTTCATAAAAATCAGTATCTTGAACAAATTAGTTTGTTACCTATTGTTCTTCCGGTTTCAAATCCTTATGATACGGTAATTTTTTTCAACAATCCCGATGATAGTGTGTTTTTTTTCAACATTATCAGGACCTTGTTCCAAAGAGTCTGAAAAATTTTGAAATTCGTTTCTGCTGAAAAATATAGCATTAATAGACAGTTACAGTATTGAGTATATGTAACATAATATGTTGGACTATTTTTCTTTCAGTAGCACAAGTTATCTTTACAAACTGTTTTTCAAATACATACTGTACGAAGGTCCGTTATAGTAGGAAACAAATTGGTCTAATGGGCCATTAACACATCCATAGACTTCAAAACAAATCGAAACAGAGAGTTTTTGTTTTCATTTTTGTGGTTTGTTCCTGTTTCTCATGTGCCCTAATTGATTTAATCTGAGCAATGGTTTATTTTCTCGTTTCGTAAAACTGAAAAATTACAAATTCCCTACTGAAAATCGGTTGTTACTCTTAAAATTAATGAAAAAATGTCGGCTTTTCTGTTTGTGGTCTGTTTCAGAACATTGGGATAGGGATACTCATTTAGAGTCAGTTATTCCAAGCCAGTTGGTTGTTAATTCATTGAATCTTTTACAGTTCAAAACTTCAGTTCTCTTCGAATTGTCAAGATGAAAAATTTGATGAATAAGACAAGATCAACGTTTTTAGTGGAGAAAAAATAACGATCCAAGACTAATACAAGGCTCTCCGCACTTCATTAGTCTTGACTCTGAAACAGAATCCTGTTCAATAATTTTTCTGAACCGATATCCTCTGTTGATCACCGCTTTTGTACTTACCGTAATCCCATCTATTACTTTCTATTTAGCATTTTTTAAACACTGTTTCTTTTATTTCATTAATTTGGTAATATACAACTTGATCGATCCCTTTTAGCTATATTTTTTATCAGTTGTGCCTTGTGAAATCCAATGAAACTCTTCCGCTTTTGTCTAATCAACCGGGACATTCCGAAGAAAACATCTCTAAATAATGTCCGATCATTTTTCTGAAACGAACTCCCCTTTTGATCTTCATCTTCATACCTACCGTAATCTCTTTTATCCCGTGTGAACTTTTCCACTCCTTCTTCCCCTCCCGCTTCCAATCAAAACCCATCAATCCTGACAGCGTCTCTCTCGAAAACTGGCTTCCCCTTCTCAACGGGATCAAGCCATTTTTATTCCTGTCAAGAACTGGAAAACAGATAAATTCCCGGCATACTTTATTAGAAATTGATAGAAAGAAAACGATCCCAGAGGTCCCAAATGTGTGCATCACAGCAAATCATCAATAAATTAGAGTTTCAAAAAAGGGCACTAAAAAGAATGGAGAGTAAAGCGATCAGAATTATTTTTCAGAGAGGATCCAGATGATTAGGCCATTGGATTCGACTTCATGAGTTGGATGTCACTGGCGACCATCTCCTTCACGAGCTCCTGGAAGAATTGTTTTTTTTTCAACAACGGCCTTCGGTACATTGATTCAAAGCCCCTTGAAAATTCTAATCTAAACTCACCGGAACAGTAACCTTAGCCTCCCATCCAAGTGTCTTCTTGGCCTTCTCTGGATTTCCCAACAGAGTCTCGA
This sequence comes from Caenorhabditis brenneri, assembly GCA_000143925.2. Classification (NCBI taxonomy): domain Eukaryota; kingdom Metazoa; phylum Nematoda; class Chromadorea; order Rhabditida; family Rhabditidae; genus Caenorhabditis; species Caenorhabditis brenneri. The sequence goes on from GL380095.1 coordinate 39,302, forward strand.
CCTCAGTTGGTCTGTAGTACTTTGGACTAACTTTCACTCGAATCACTCCATTTTTATTCTTTCCCACTTCCTCCACACCTTCTCCCTCCCATTGAAGTTCCTCTCCGATTTCAGCGAATGCCAGATTACAGAATTCTCTGACACTGAATTGTTTTCCGGTGGCAATGACAAAGTCGTCCGGGGAGTCGTGTTGAAGGATTCTCCACATCGCTTCGACGTACTCTCGGGCGTGTCCCCAATCACGGAGGGCACTCAGGTTGCCGAGTTCGATGGATTCTTGTTGTCCCAATGAGATTTTGGCGACGGAACGAGTGATTTTACGAGTCACGAAGGTCTCTCCTGGAAATTTTAAAATGAAGTGGACTTATTATGGTTAAAGTATCGTAACTAGATTGAAGGAAGTTTCACTGTTGATAGAAACCGTAAATTCGGAAAATACAATTTTTTTCAAAAGTTTTTAGAAGCTAAACTTTCTTCTCTGTTTCATCACAGTATTTTCAGCTTCAGAACATTTCCAGCCTAATAATTATGTATCTTACGTTACATACCTCTACGTGGACTCTCATGATTGAAGAGAATTCCATTGCATGCGAACATGTTATAGGCCTCACGATAGTTGACCACAATCCAGTATCCATACATCTTGGCGACAGCGTATGGAGATCTTGGATAGAATGGAGTCTTCTCACTTTGTGGAATCTCTTGTACTTTTCCATACAATTCCGATGTGGACGCTTGATAGAAACGCACTTTTTCAGTCAAACGACACGCGTGGATCGCATCGAGAAGACGAAGAGTTCCGACTGCATCCACTTCGGCAGTGTATTCAGGAAGATCGAATGAAACCTTCACATGGGATTGGGCAGCCAAGTGATAGACCTGGAAATAATGACATCATTTGAGACTATTTGTATTATTTTGTCTTCGTTTTATATAATCTAGCTATACAGGTCCAAAACGGAGTGATCCAATGGGGAATTGCGTGATTTCACATGAATAAAAACTACATGGAACAGTAAAAATATCGGAAAAATGGAATTTTTGAAAAAATCATTGTGTTTCATTATATCCATAACAGAAGAGTGCCCAGAATTCAATGATTACACAGCTATATAACGTTGCCTTCAGCTTTGGAACAATACAAAATTACAACTTATATTGATCTTAATAGTAGATACAGAAACAGCTGCCAGATAAGAAAACCTCACAAATTTTTACGGAATGTGGAGCCACTCCTCTCGTAAAAAGAAACAAAATACACTGTTTCGTTAATCTGGTATTTTCAAATGATAATACCGATTCTAATGGACATAGTTCTGATGCAGATTTACTTTAAAATCAGGAAAAGAGAGTAAAACTGTTAATCGGGGTGAATAGAGGATTCCTAGATGTTTCAGTCAACTATTTTCAGTGCGCGCATTCACTTTCCAGAAATACATAGTCTTGATTCTTTTCTTAATTTTACGGCACCCTAAACAATAGTTTCAGCTGAAAAATTGTCAATTTTCTGTTTTACTTTCAGATCTATAGTTTCAGTGAAAAATGCTGTTTCGCTATGATCATATGGTTACTACTATCTGAAAGTTAACCGATACTAGGCCTGCAACATATAAATGGAAGATCTTCACAGTTCGAAAACCCTGGTCCATCGGAAGTCGAGTTGGCCAAGCTTATGTAAATTCTGTTTCAGATTTTGAAAATTGAAACATACTGTTTCACTTTTCCCATATTTCTGAAATACCTCTTCCCATTATTGTCACTGTAAATAGATAATAAAAATTTCCCATTTCAAATCGATCATTTCCCTTCAAAACCAATCTTCATATCAATATATCTCTCAATCGTGTAGCTCTTACCTCAGTTGGTTGAATAGTGGAGATCAACTTGATAAGACAAGACGAATCAGTCATATCTCCATAGTGAAGAGAAAATGAAGAGTCTCCATGATGAGTGATTGGATTACTGTAGAGATGTTCGATACGGGCGGTGTTGAAGGATGAGGAACGACGGATGATTCCATGCACCTTGTATCCCTTGGAAAGCAACAGTTCAGCAAGATAGGAACCGTCCTGGAAGATAATGCTGGTTTAACATAATAAATTGAAACGTATGCTTCCAGTTATTGCAATTTTACGAAACTGGAACATTTTTTTGCTGCTTCAATTTCCTTTCTTTTTTGTGAAATTTTTTTTTTTAATGAAAAGTCAAATTCTTCAGTGCTCCTATCGCTTAGAATAAGTTACCTGTCCCGAGATTCCAGTGATGAGTGCCACTTTACGTGCTCTGAATGCTTCCAATTCAGCAGCTGGAGTCGTCATCACTTCGTGACTCTGTCCGATACACGCTTCAAGACCCTGAAGGTAAAAAAGATAAGGTTACGGTAGGAAGTACCCAAAAACCCAAAGCACATACACGGAAAAAAGAAAAATTTTTCGAAATTTTCTAGAAGAAATCAGAAGGTTAATTAGCAATGATAATACATGACTCACTTTTTCATCTTCATGTACATTTGGTTGCTAACTGATTCCAGCAAGGCGCTGACCGACTGAATGTACAAACCATAGTGAAGTTGTTGGAGCTGGAATTGAAAATGATTATAGAATACGGATTAATTTTTTTTCCGGTAGGAAAAGGAGATTAAAAACGTTATTGAACAAGGTAGATTCGAGAATCTAAATTAACGGTATGAAACAGAAAGTACATAAGAAAGTGAGCCAGAAGGATCCTGTTTAGGTACATTTGAAAACCTGGGGTATTTCAGAGTCCGCGTTTCGGTCTTGAAAGAAAACTTCAAAGAAAATCTCAATATTTGATAGCAGTTCCCTCCGCCTGGTTCGAACCCTTAGCTGTCTCACAGATTACCAAAAGCACTACCTGGAGAGATAAGCGCCAGGAAAACTTATTGTCTTTAGAAGCTGCTGGCTTTTTTACTCGAAAAAAAATGTCGATAGATCCAGACGGAAAAATACCAAATTATCAGCTTTCATAATACTTTTTCAGTTATACATTTGGAAGTTGTGAAACAGTGAAAACAAGCATTTTTGCATAACTTAGCAGGTACGGCAGAAAACAGCAGACCAATTCTTTGAAAGCTAAGGTTTTTATTCTCACTCAAGGATATAAGAATCGAGGCCGTGAGCAAGCTCCCGTGGTTTATTTCGGCTAATTTCATGAGCCAGAAGTTGACCCAGTTGGAAAGAATCAGCTAAGAATATTCACGGGAATTTTTGCACGTCATCAGTTTTGACAGTTTTGATCTAACCAAAAATTGACTTTTTCGTATATTTTGAAAATAAAACACCGTTTTACTTATTCGATTGATAAGAATCGTTACGGTAATTTGTATTGCTACTCTTCTCTGAGTATTGGTTATATCAGTTGTCCCACGGAAATGTTTTTCTATTCAGACATTTTATTTCATAATCATTTTTACATAAAGTCCAGACTCTCATCAATCATTCAATCGTTTTTTTTTGGAAAATGTTCTACTCCTGTCACTTTCAATCGAAAACATCATCTCTTATCAACCTCTTTTTTGTCCATTTTCATCTTATCCATCGCCTCTAGTTTAGACGCACTTTGAACAGCATCTGCATTTTGGATCACTGAAAATATGAAGATTTGAAGATATTTTCAGTGTTTCAGATAGTCTTTTTCCAAGCTTTTTCGATTTATTTTTATTGCTGTTTTTCCAACAATATAATTTATTCCCATAGAAAACTATTCGAATTACTAAAAATTGCACATTTTTGATGTTTTGGAAAGATTTTTTAATGAGCTTCGCACTAATACCGATATTCAAACTTATCAGTTTACAAGGTGTAAGAAACCGTGATTATTGTATGACGATTCTCAAATTTCTAATGTTTCAAACAGTCTTCATGAAAAACTTTTTTTTTCCTTTCAGTAGATCTTTTCTATCCTCAATAACCCTGACGGCAACAAATCAGAATCATAATACTGTACTTTTTCCTCCTCCCTCTTTTATCAAATCATTATCTTTTCTCCTGTCACTGTTATCAAGTTTTATCTATCAAAACGGCAGCTAAATCCTTCAAAAAGAGATACTTCCGAGAACAAGTGGAACGTATTCATTTCCGAGACAGACTAATTCATCAAATTCTCGTCACCTGAGAGTGAGAAGAGTTAGAAGAAAGGCGACGTTTTTGGCGCCACAAAAAACTAAGAAATGAAAGGGAAAGTGACAAGATTTTGGCAAGAAGGGCGCACTTTTGATATGGATAGGAATTTTGGAATACCAAGTTACTATTACTGGGTACCAGTTGCCAAAATGTTTGAAACCTTGGTAAAACAAGAAAATTTTTCAAAGTTTACTATGAACATTTCAACGTTTTCAATGAAAAAAGTTTGATAGGTAACGATATTGTGAGTTTTCAAATGGGATATGTTTTGTTGTTGTTGAGTGATTTCTCAAGAGCTACAGATGTATCGCGTATTGATGTAGAATTTCTGATTCCCAGAAGTGCAAAGCGTGAAACAGATAGAATAACTAAATTTTAATATAAAACTCATGATACCATAGCTTACAGTTTCAGTTACTTCAAATAAACTGAGACAAATTCCATTTTCTAATAATAGACAAAACGCGCGTTTTATACTACAGACTTTTCTAGAAAATTTTGTATTACGTTAAATGCGACTGTTCTTGTCAAGATTTAGATAGTCCTGATCCAAAAAACATCGCTGGTCATATAAGAATACTCACAAGAGTTTGATGTGAAACCGACGAAATAATTTTTCTTCAACATTTTGGTGCGAAAAGTTCAAAACTTTCAGTTTCCGTTTCTTCAGATTAGTTGAAGTGAAGCTTGTTTTTAATAAAATTTCAGCCTGTCTTGAACTGGGGTATTTCACTGGAATCAGTATTCCTACTGTTGAATCTCATTTCCAGCACTATTCTTCATTTCTATAGTCAAATGATGATCGGAAGTCATATTACCGTATCTTTAAAATGCCCGATGCGAAACCGACAGTTTTTTACTTTACACCTCGCCAGACGTCAAATACCACCACATTGGGGTAGTGTCGCACTCGACGCCGTTAATTTTAAGCAATTCTCATATTCAAGACTACCAGGAAAACTTTAAAACCGCAATCAAGTACTTTCGAATAAGAGCCAAGATGAATCTCTGGGTGGTTTTTTGCTGAAGAACTTCTCGGAAAGTTCTCAGAGGGAGTACAAGACTCGGTTATGATAGAAGTTTCCAGAAAATGCAGAATTTTTTTCAATGCATTTGTTTGGGAAGCTGAACCCGAACTACTCTCAAGCTGGAGCAGGAAAACTTGTCGAAATCAAAGAATGAAAATTCCCTGTTTTGAGTTTCTGCTAAATCGAGAAGGCTGGTTTTAGAAGATAGTAAGTCTCGTCTTGTCGGTTAATCTTATAGTCCTAAGCTTAGCATCTCATAACTGATCGAAATCGTTTCAAGATCAAATGGATCTATAATCGGGTAATCAGCGCAAGTTAGGATTTGGTCACGTCTGAATTGTTTGTGTCTTGCATGGAAAAAGTGGAAAATTTGCAAAACATATTGGTTATGCTCTTAAAAAAAAAGACTGAAAATTTTAGAGCACCAATAGACGCAAGAATTCGCAACACGTAAAAGAGTCGTAAATCAACATTGGATCTTATACCTATGGGCTATGCTCATCAAGAAACAGTAATTTTAAGAGATAAATATTCACTAGATTTCCTACTGTTTCTACTAGAACATATACCTCTGCTACCTGAGATCCCACTAGTGATATTGACGGACTGAAATTATTGATATAAAAATATAGTAGTAAACTCACCACAACAAAATATCACAAAAATGCACGAGAATAATAGGCGTCGTCGCATAGTTTTTGATAGCCCAAAAGCTAAACAATGAGACACTTTTAGATGGTGATTGTTTCCAATTTTATTGCCCTTATGTTTTGATTCTCCTCCCCTTCTCTCTCTTCCTCTCTGTCTTCTTTTTGTTTCTATCCAGAAAAGAAGCCGCCATTCGGTGTGGATGTATCAACTCCGCCCCCTTTCGATAGCCATCTCTCACTTTTTTCAGATACCGTAACCTTTCGGGATCTGGAACTTTTTGATTTGCGTAGAAGATGATAAAATGAAGAAGAAGAAGAAAGAAGAAGAAGAAGGTGAATGAAACTAAACTATGTGACCGTTTGTAATAGATCATTTAGGACACTAAAGAAGAAGAAGAAGCTGTTGAGGTGAAGAAGGAGAACTGATTAGGATTGAAACTAGGAAGAGATAAGGGAAGAAGAGGCCATTCTACAGTATACCTAGGCAAGTGCTAATTTTTGGGGCCAAAGTGTACTTGGAACACCAAATGTGGGGATTAAAGGATCAAGCTTTTAGTCTTAAAGAAGAACGGAACAAATGCCTAATTTTAAAACAATAATTGCATATTTATGTCTAGCAGGAGTTGCACAATGCTAAACTTTCGTATCCCACTGCTCTTAAAGACGGACACAACTCAAAAAAGAAGGAACTTGTCTGAAATTGAGCTGGTAGATATCTATGAAAATGACTAGTCGGGCGAATCACCGATAGCCGTTTAGCACAGTGGGCTGAGCTTCTGGAGGTCCCACCAGGTTCAAACCAGTGACGAGCGGCAATACCGTTTATCGGGAAAAAATTAAAGTGCATTACATATACATTCAATCCAAAAACCTGGATGAGTTGTTCAAAGTGATACTACTTATGGAAAAATAACTAACGATGTGAGTCGTTTTCCTGAATAAATGAACTAGCTGAGACAGTAAAATCTGAAACTAACATCCCAATTCTATTTTCCACTTTACTTATACCATGAAGCAAAAAATTACTTTCAAATTCATTCAATTTCTCCTGAAATGTTTGTATAGGCGGAGTCTCCGAAACCAATCAATTCCTACAGATCCGGCCTGAACTGTAGGAGTAGGTATGACAATACGCTCGGTCTCAAGCTTTCACCGTAGCTTTCGGTGCACTGTAGATTCATGGAAGTAGTGAAACATCAAAACTGTTTTCATCTTGGGAATGTGATCACTTGAACTAACTTTTTCTGTTTCAGATGCTTCTCAACAGTCAGCAATTGATGATTTAGGAAAGTCCAGCCGATTCTGAAACTGTTTAGGATGTGTTTTGCTGTTTCTTTGATATGACAAGCGTTTCAGCAAAACGAGTTGGTAATTTGAAACTCATACTTTGGTTGCTGGAAATAAGCTTCTTGAAATCTGGTGGAGGATTACTTTTTAATTTCATGCTCGAATTATCAACTATCAAGCAACGACAATAAATGCTCAACATTGTTTAGTCCAATCGAGCTTGTTCTGTGTTGTAGAACTAATCTAGTCAGTGCAAATAATAATTACTTTTGATCAGAAACTTCTCATGATTAGGTCAGAAATGGTACTGTTGAATCAGCTAAAAAAAATTTTCTGATTATGGTGTGTGCAAATCAGTTGAGCCAACCGTCGTTTCACTGTTTCAACAGATAGTCAGAATAATCTTTTTGGTGCTTACTTGGACTCTTCTGAAAACATACAAGAAGAATGAGGTGTTTTATGCTCAAAGGTTTTTTACGATTCTGAAATCTCAATTTCCCAGAAGTTTTTTTTTCAGTTTCAAAACTCCAATAAATCAGATGAAGCCTGCGGGAATCTAACTGGTTGCTGATTTTGCGCTCTGCTGTTGAGAGTGATCCTATGTTGAACTAGCTTTGCCTTCTGAAATATGAACTTGCCTAAAAAATTACTGTTGTTCACTGTTCTCTAATGAGAATCTCAATCCTGATTGCAATTGTAAGTTCGTTAATGGTCCTTTACCGACTTATTTATTTTGAGCGTCTTTATGATACATTTTGATATTTCATTACTCGCAACACCAATCAATTTTCGATCAAACTATGAATCTCCCTCCTTCTCTCCCTCTCTTAAAAGATCATTTTCACGATTTATCAAAATCGAATCTTCCTTCGTTGTTTCTGTCCTTCCTCCTCCTTTTAATCTGCCATTGCAGGCGAAAATCGCCATAAAAATTTGATCTATCAAAGCAGACAAATTGTGATCGGGTCGGAAAATGATATTCCCACTTCTCATCCAGTGCTAATGTTTCGAATTTTGTACTTTTGATATTCCGAGTGGAGAGAGATAAGATGATGCCCGGCTGACTAAAGATAATGGAGTGATGACTGTGGAGTTGGTGAGGGATCCGAGATCCACATCTGTAGAAACGGTAATTTTGAGATAATGCTCGGAAAGTTTGTTCATGTTTTTGTCAGTTCCTCTTGTTTTTGGCGACCAGTGGTTCAACTTTCCGAATCAAGAACATTATTGGTTACTGAAGGCTCTTATTTTCTGGAAATCATCGACTTCGAACTGATATCTTTTAAGCTTTGATTTGTACCCGTCTTGTTGCAGTGTGCAAGTTTCTCGAACCTGCAGAAATGCGAAAAATTATTAATGATTCAGAACATTGATATTCAGCAGCACAAAATCCATCATTGATAACACAATAGAAGCTAGAACCACTGTTGGGCCCGAATACTAGCGAGAACTGGCTCATACGGACTTAAAAATTCGAATTCTTTCAAAATATTGGCACTTGTATTTTTCTTTTTAATACCTGTATTTCGATTTTTTCAGATATATCTCAATAATGAATTGAAAGTCAAAACTATACAAAAGTTCAAGGACCTATTAAAACTGTAATTTTGCATTCACCACAAAAAAATTAAACCACAAAAAAATTAAACCCGAAAAATTGGATAGTGGTAAACATTTCCTTGCAATCAGCTTGTTATCTTTTCATATAGAGTCTCCAAAGCAACTTTTTGTGACAAACAGACGGATTCCTTTTCAAAAATCAGTACTTCCTGTTTTGTTTTGCTCCGTAATGAAGGTTTCTGGATTATCTGATGGTGGGAGTATGCTACGAAAACACTGTGATAAAAATATTGTGATAGGTTTCCTGAAATTTTTATCGTATAGTTTTCTCCGCCCTCCCCTTTCTTTTATCTATTGTTCTTAAAAGTTATGACATTTTTCTCAATGTTTTTACATAACTTTGACAGTTTTTCCCGAGATCTTCATTTTCTACATAATATATTATCATTCGTGTCAAAATGTTGAGTCCAAACGGAGTTAGAGTCCTGTCCGCGTATGGAAAATCATACAGAAGGATTAGCTATTGATTGCAGAAGATTTTATGATAAGAATATTGATTGTGTGAAAAAAAGGCAAAATCGAATACAGAAATTGCATTAGAGTAGAGCCCATTGCATTGGATCAGCACTGAGAATTCATGTTCAACACAAATTAAAGTTCGATTTACTGGTGTCAATTGATGAAAAAATTCAGACCTCTTTTCAAGAAAACAAATCATCGATTCCAGAGGTGTTGATGACAATAAATCACATTCATGAAACTGAAAGTATTGGACGGCTTTTTTTAATAAATTATCATTAAATCAAATCTTTGTATGTTGAAAAAGCACTAAAATTTCTTGTTCAACTATTATTTCAATAAAAAAATTTTGAGCTACGAGAAGCAAATGAAGATCTAAAAAATTCTAAAATTCAGCTTTTTTTCTAGGTTTCTCACTGTATTCTTGCTGCATTCTCGAATAAATAAAAAAATTCAGAGAGTTTATTACACAACACATCTTCTTGTACAGAATCTCATCCAATAAGCAAAACAATAGTTAGCTTCGCTACATGAAATGTCACTGAAACCGTTTTTATTTTCAGAACAAAGGTTTTTTTTAAACTTGGCTACAAGCATGTCCATTCTTGAAACTTCAATATTTCTTGATGGTTTTTTTTAGAAAGATTGCTGAACTGGAATAGATTAAAAAAATGAATTTAGGGCTATCATTTTGTAACGAAATCACTCATAATGTATCGATGCTTCCTATATTCAGTGAAAGTATACAACGCAATGTAGCAAAGTATATATAGTAACATTCAATAGTTAATTGAAACAGTAACAGCTCGAAGTAAATCGATTCATCAATGATACAAGTTCTAAATAAACCAGTTGAGATGTTTTGTTTCGTCAAATATAGTGTACGTACATTAACAAAGCTAAAACAGTCAACCGAATATCGTATTGTTGAAACCGTATAAACTTACATGACAAGGTGGGAATTTCGGAAATTATTCATTGGGTACGGTAACCAATTTTGCTTCAGAAATTGCTGAACTGTCCAAAAGTCGTTACAGATAGCAGTATACTCACTTGGGCAAAGAATTACACTCAACAGTTTACTGAAGCCATGAAGAACCAAAGCATGCTGTTGCAGCAGGTGCGTAATTATGGAAAGAATTTTGAAGATTCATTAAAACGGAGGCTAATTTTGTGAGGTAAAATAGAGTTGTGTTGTCACTGGATTATCAAAAAAAACTGCTGAAGATTTTCTTGACATGCGCCTTCCAGTCAAAATATTTTATGCTTCGAAGAATTCATTTGAATAATTACAGATAGTTTTTTCAATGGGCAAAGAGCTAGCAATCCGATAAGTCCAACAGAATTTCGAAAAAGTATTTTTCGAAATTTATGAAATTCTGGAAACGGTTTTTTTTCTTAACTTAAATCAAACACTTTGCCAATTTTTAGTGGCTTTACCCTGCAGTTGAAACACATAAATTTCCCCGAAAAAGTCTCTCTCAGTGCAAAAATTAGACACCGAGAAAAACCAAAAAGTTCCGTTTCGTATTACTTTCTGCAAGTCTGATCCATTCATTTTCTCACCTCAAAAAGTAACATTTCTCTGCGTCTCTTCGTCTCACATACTATTTCCATCTCTGCGTGATACTGTTCTGAAGGCCTGGGGGCGGAAATCGGAATGACCAATCAGTTGATCGGTCAAAAATTTTGAGAAAAAGGGAGGAAAGAAACGAGGGGGGAATAGATACCAAAATGAATACTATTCGGGACGAAACAAAACGATCAGAAACAATAACATTCGGACACATGCCTTCTTTTACTTTTGACACCTTCTTTTGAGGATTTTTGTGAATTTTTGGAAAAGAAACCTAGTCTAGGATAGACGGACTAATAAGCGGAACGTCATGAGAAAAGAGATCAAAGTGTCCGAATCGTCCTTTTTTTGGTTTTCGAATAGAATGATGTCACTTTGATCTTGAGGACTTTGGCAACAAGTGAACTAGAGGCTTTATCAAAATTCCTTCAGAACTTCTGTTAAGAATTACCCATTTTCAAGAAGCTCATTGAGTTTTTAATGCCAGTTTAAAACGAAAAACATTTTCTAATTTTGAAATTAGCGCAAAATTTTCTCGAAGATTGTTTACAGCTTCACTGAAACCGTACAAACTCAACGGGCTTTTTCAGACCAGTTTGCCATGATTTTTCGCCGCAAAAAAGCACGTAACCAGCCATTTCATTGAATTCGGCTTGAAAATGGAGCATTTTTCCAACGTTTGTTTGGAGTTTTCTATCAATTGGTAGTCAAAAAAATTTTTTGTAAGTAGATCCTCAAATGCCTATCTTTCTCTTGAGGCTAAAAGCCTAAAAATCTACACCTGAAAATTTGAGCCCGCCCACTTATTTTGAATGCATTGGCGACTTTAGTTGAAGATTCCCACACTCTCAGACTCCTGTGAGGGGTGGAAGTTTGAGGATTCACTCAAAGGAACCTCAACTTTTAATCCACCAATTGTTAGTAAAATGCTAACTAAAAACCCAAGGTGAGGAAATATCATCTCGTATGGAACAGAACTTCACTCTTATCAGAGCATTTTATCAGAGCTTGTTTTACTGCTTCATTGAAACTGTTAAAGTTCAATGGGCATATATCAGACTAGTGATTTCTTTGTTCCAGAAATTCAATTTATGCTTGAATCTCTGCTACTAAAGTTGAAATCATGACCCACAGGTCACAGAAGCATGAATTTCATGCTAATTGTCAGATTCACCAATAAAGCATACCCCTTTCATTCAGCCATCCAGCTACCGTAACCCCTAATTTTAAGCCTAATTTTCAATTCAATAGTACTTTCACAGGCACAAACATCTGATGGATGAAAGAGTGATGTTTCAAACATTTTACAAAAAAACACTAATAACTTTGGGGCACAGTAACAAGCTCTAGTTCAAAAACCTCCTCATAACGCATCCGTTACCAACTCTTTCGGTTTCACATACTCATGAAACAGTATATTCTTTCCCGTATGGACAGTGAGTCTACGATTCCGCTTTTTGTTCAAACAGTCATAATTTTTTATGAAGTTTTCTCAGTTTCATATATGTGGTTTCAGAACAAACTTCTTGTACAGGCAGCTTTTTAATGTGCAGTACAGAATTCCAAAAGAACTCCCACTGAATTTCATCGAGCACTTAGCTCCAGAGTCATGTTTGTCAGCAAACACTCTATTTTTCAAAAGAGCATTACGTAGACATCAAATCTGACTATCAGCGAATTTGCACAGTGCCTTCAAAATTTAGTGAAAAAGAAAAAAACTTTTCGAAGATTCACTTCTATTGACTGAATATTTTTGCACTTTTTCTGTTTTGCCAGCGTCATAACTTAGTTCGGCCTTCAGCTGGGCAGTAATTTAGAAGAACTTGAAATTTTTAAGAGCTAACAATTTATTTCTCACACATCTTTACTATTAACAATCACCGCTTTCTGTGTGTCTGTATGTATTTCCGCGATGCTAGCGCCGCTCCTACTGGACCAATTTTCATGAAACTTTGACATTCTGAAAGAGAATTATACCGCGGTGATGCCAATCTTTTTCATTTTCCATTTGGAGCTCTCTGAACCTCTCTGCTAAGATAGGGCACACAAAAAGCTCGCTGGCGACATTAGAACTGCTAATTAGCGTGAACTGTCACAGATGAAATCATCACAGCTGTTGAAGATGAATTTATAATTTCCACCATTATCATTTCTAAATTTCTCGAAAACACCATTATTTCGATTGACATCTTCCAAGCGAACTCGCCCGGCCCGTGTGAAGCAAGAAGATTTACGCCGCGAAGCGATAAACTGTTCCTTTTTGCAGAAAAAATTTGGACATTAATAGAAAATTACACTTTGAGCATATGCTGGACTCTTCTTCTTTGGAAGCACAATTTTATCTTGGCTGACTTTGTTTTTTCAAAATCAAACTGTACGAAGTTCCGTTATACATCTAAATGAGCCTCTGATACATCTATAGACTTCAAAACAAATCGAAACAGAATTTTTTTTAAACTTTTCTCCTGTTTCTCGTGCGCCACAACTCATTTAAAATTAGTCGGAACCAATCATCCGTTTTGAAATTTGTTCTGAAAAAAACATGCAATAATGCTCGAAATGATAAAATCCCTTTCTACTGAAAATCGGTTGTTACTCTAAAATTGATGAGCAAAGTATGACTTTTCTGTTTTTTTTTCTGTTTCAGAACGATGTGATAGAGACACGCATTGTCACTGATGTAGTCCTACAGTTGTGTTTGCTTCTAAAAAATGAAATTTACACTTCGAAACTTCAGTTCTCTTTGAATTTTTACTATTAAAAGTTGGACAAGTTAAAAATGAGCGTTGTTATTTGTGGAGTATTAGAATAATGAAATTCGTTTTAGGGAAGGTACTTATCATGATAAAAATGAGTCAATCACGCTACCAATAGAACACCGATTCAAGAACCTCCGCACTTCATTAGTCTTGACTCTGAAACAGGATCCTAACCGATAATTTTTCTGTACCGAACTCCTCCATTTATCACCACTTTCGTAACCGCACTTCATTAGTCATGACTTTGAAACAATGTTCTATCTTATCATTTCTCTGAAAGATCCTCACCTTCATACCTACCGTAATCCCTTCTATCCCGTGTGAACTTTTCCCTCCTTTCTTCTCGCTTCTCCTCCAATCAAAACCCATCAATCCTGACAGCGTCTCACTCTTGAAAACTGGCTTCCCCTTCCCAAAGAGATCAAGCCATTTTTATTCCTTTTCAAGAACTGGAAAACAGATAAATTCCCGGCATACTTTATTAGAAATTGATAAAAAGAAAACGATCCCAGAGGTCCCAAATGTGTGCATCACAGCAAATCATCAATAAATTAGAGTTTTAAAAAAGGGCACTAAAAAGAATAGAGAGTAAAGCGATCAGAATTATTTTTCAGTTTCCAGAGAGGATCCAGATGATTAGGCCATCGGATTGGACTTCATAAGTTGGATGTCACTGGCGACCATCTCCTTCACGAGCTCCTGGAAGAATTTTATTTTTTCCAACAACGTTTTTCGGTACACTGATTCAAAACCCTTTGAAACTTCTAATCTAAACTCACCGGAACAGTAACCTTAGCCTCCCATCCAAGTGTCTTCTTAGCCTTCTCCGGATTTCCCAACAGAGTCTCGACCTCGGTTGGTCTGTAGTACTTTGGACTAACTTTCACTCGAATCACTCCATTTTTATTCTTTCCCACTTCCTCCACACCTTCTCCCTCCCATTGAAGTTCCTCTCCGATTTCAGCGAATGCCAGATTACAGAATTCTCTGACACTGAATTGTTTTCCGGTGGCAATGACAAAGTCGTCCGGGGAGTCGTGTTGAAGGATTCTCCACATTGCTTCGACGTACTCTCGGGCGTGTCCCCAATCACGGAGGGCACTCAGGTTGCCGAGTTCGATGGATTCCTGTTGCCCAAGGGAGATTTTGGCGACGGAACGAGTGATTTTACGGGTCACGAAGGTTTCTCCTGGAAAATTCAACGTGTTTGGTGGTATCATCGTCGAAGTATCAAAACTAGATTGAAGGATGCTTTACAGTTAATAGAAACCGTAAATTCAGAAAAAAATACAATTTTTTTCAAAAGTTTATGGAAGCTCGACCTTCTTTCCTGTTTCACTACAGTATTCTCAGTTTCAGAACATTTTTAGCCCAATAATTCTGCTCCAAACTTGACTTACCTCTACGTGGACTCTCATGATTGAAGAGAATTCCATTGCATGCGAACATGTTATAGGCCTCACGATAGTTGACCACAATCCAGTATCCATACATCTTGGCGACAGCGTATGGAGATCTTGGATAGAATGGAGTCTTCTCACTTTGCGGAATCTCTTGTACTTTTCCATACAATTCCGATGTGGATGCTTGATAGAAACGGACTTTTTCAGTCAAACGACACGCGTGGATCGCATCAAGAAGACGAAGAGTTCCGACCGCATCCACTTCGGCAGTGTATTCAGGAAGATCGAAGGATACCTTCACGTGAGATTGAGCAGCCAAGTGATAGACCTGGAAAAAACCGTTTTTATTAATAACTTATAATTTAAACACCCTGCCTAATGCGTAACTTTGTGTATGGACACAAATGGAAACTAAATGAAACAGTGAAAATATTGAAAAAATGTGGAAAAATGTGTTTCATCATATCCCTAACAGAAGAGTGCCCATAATTTAATGATTATACCGCGAAATGACAACGCCTTCAGCTTCGAAGCAATAAAATATTATAACTTGTCATGTTCTTGAAAGTAGATAAAGGAAAGAGTTGCCAGATAAAAAAATCACAAATTTTCCCGAAAGTGAAAACATTTCTCGCGTTAAAAAAAACAAAATAAACTGTTTCGTTGATCTGGTATTTTCAAATGCTAATACCAATTCCAATGTTAATCAACGTGAATGGAGGATTTCTAGATGTTTCAGTCAACTATTTTCAGCGCGCGCATTTGCTTGTCATATTCTGGAACCTTTTCTTGGCAATGTTTCACTGTATCTAAAAATTGGCTTCAGCTCAAAGATAGTCACATTTCTGTTCGACTTCCAGAGCTATTGTTTTAGTGAAAAAACTGTTACGCTATAACTATTTGATTGCTACTACCTGAAAGTTAACCGATGTCTTCAACATATAAATGGAAAACTCTCTATAGTTCAAAAATCCTGGTCTACCGAAAATCGAGTTAGGCCAAGCTTCTGTCAATTCTGTTTCAGGTTTCTCAAAATTGAAAAGTACTGTTTTACTGATCTCATATTTTTCAAATTTTTCAAAACTCCTCGTTATTTTCACTATAAGTAAAAGACGAAAATTTCCCATTTTACACTTTGAAACCAATCTTCATGCCAATGATTCTTTCAATTCGTTTTTATTTCTCACCTCAGTTGGTTGAATAGTGGAGATCAACTTGATGAGACAAGACGAATCAGTCATATCTCCATAGTGAAGAGAGAATGAAGAGTCTCCATGATGAGTGATTGGATTACTGTAGAGATGCTCGATACGGGCGGTGTTGAAGGATGAGGAACGACGGATGATCCCATGCACCTTGTATCCCTTGGAGAGCAACAGTTCAGCAAGATAAGAACCGTCCTGAAAGATAATGCTGGTTTAACATAATGAATTGAAACGTATGCTTCCGGTAATTGCAATTTTACGAAACAGGAATAATTTTTGCTGCTTCAGTTGCTTTTCATTTCTTGTGAAAAGTCAACTTATTTAATCACTGTATCATTTATAATGAGTTACCTGTCCAGAAATTCCAGTGATGAGTGCTACTTTACGTGCTCTGAACGCTTCCAATTCAGCAGCTGAAGTCGTCATCACTTCGTGACTCTGTCCGATACACGCTTCAAGACCCTAAAGATAAAACGTATGAGGTTACGGTAGGAAGCGCCCAAAAACCCAAAGCACATAAGGACAGAACAAAAGGATTCTTCAAATCTATTACCGATTCTCCATAAGTCGCCATGATAGTTCTCTAGAAATCTCACAGTAAATCCAAATAGGTATCACTGCTATATCAGAAATGAATACTGACTGAACACAACACGAAAAGCCAACTGTTCAACAACACAAGTGACACGTAAGTATATATGGAAATATATGGAAAAGAGAGAGAGGGAGCAGAGGGAGAGAGGGAGAAAAAGATACAAAGCAGCGCAAACGTGGCTATTTTTATGGATTCAATATGATGTCCTCCTCGAAGCTGTATCAACAAAACGGAATAGTACTAGAGGAGAAACGGGTTTTTGTTGCAGTTTCAAAGGGTTATCAACTGAGTTTTTAGGATCATTATTCTTGTTATGAAAGTGGCGAGAAAGTAAGAGCTCAGACGCTGAAAAACTGAACTTTGGAATTGAGGCATTTATCAAAAAGATATGAAACTGGATTAAAAAAAAAACAAAAGGCGAAGAAACAATGAATAAAGGTGCCCTTATACCTCCTGAAACATCGCGAATCGAGCCCTAACGATACGTAAATACCTTATGAAAATCGGACATAAAAAAATGAAAAGGCTAGGCTCCCTGCCACGCTTAAAAAAAGAAACACATAGAAAAGATACATTTCTTAGCCGAAAACGATGTTAGGTGCAGCTCTATCAACGGGCTTTTCACAGCTTGAGCAATGAAAAATGATACAAATCCGATGATCCTTCTGCTAGGAATGTCTATACGATAGTGTCCACCTATCTATCAGCTGAATCAACAAAAGCGGTAGAGGACAGGAGATGTTGTAATTTAAATCAGTTTCAAAAAATATTGTATCATCTGCGTCCTAATAGTTAATCAGAGCCATGAGACAGTGTGCAGCATATGGGTTCAATGAAACTGGTTTTTTTCTCTCTTATTTCGGATAGTAGTGAGAGTTCGGGAACAGATGAGTGGAGCTATCAATTCAGGTTTTTTGGATTCTAATAAATTGGGGGCTTTGTTATTAGAGAATAAATTATAGGGTTGCAGGAACTGACTAGGAAGATGAGACCAATTTTGAAATTCGAATGAAATGAGAGGATGCTAATTTTTTTTCGTTTCATCACGTTCAAAAAAAAATTGGAAAAGTCGACCCCTTGGTCCTTCATCGTCGGCGGGTGACAATTTCATTGAATTTCATAAAAAGAAAGCTGGTTTTATCAAAATTTTACAAAACTTTGAAGAAATCGTTCGAAAACTATTATTACTTCGACTTTCAAAGTGACTTTTTTTCGGTTGCTGCGTTTTCAGAAAACAATGTTTAGTTCACCAGATGTGTTATCAACTCGCTAATTTTGCGTTCCAATGCAAACCCTAACAAATAGAGCGGAGAGAAAACCTTTGACCATGTCAAATCGTCTCAGAATGAGTTTCTGAGCCTTTTCGACTAGCGATTAACAAAGTCATACAGATGTTGGATTTACCAGTTGATTACTTGGACCTTTTAGTTCAAGATTTACGGTACAGTTGATCGGGAAGAAACGTAGAATCTTTATAAGAGATCTCGATGGTTATTAGTGCTCTACAATCGGAAAAAATCAGTTCATGAAAGCCAGAGCGACCCATTGGTGCATCGAATTTTAGCGAAAACTGTGTTTGACAAAAAATGACAGAAACCGTGAAAATGAATTCTGAACCAAAGCTCCTTTGATTCCTTCGACTTTGACCAATCATCCATGAAACAAGAAACAGATCAAGAGGATAGGATATGACCAATTGTACTGAATGCGATTTCAGAAGTATGTTCATGCAAACTGTCAACCTTCAACTGTTAAATGAATAAAAGACAATCTTTGAAGAGTGACAGGAACAGTAAAACTTGAGCTGCTACAAAATTGCTGAATTTCATATTCACAAGAAAGTCCGACATTCATGGAGTGCAATAATCGAATAAACAGGAGTCATTGAAACTATGGAAGAGAGACCGCATGGCGTAATTTTGAAGAAAAGTGTTAGAAACGGTAAAAATTATAAGATTGGAAAACATGTTTTCCAGTTCCACTATCTTCATAAACCACGGAAATTATCTCAATTGACGCTAGTGTGAATATGAAAAGCGTGGTACACAAATCAAAAAAGAGGAAATTGTTAGCTGTAGGAAATGAAATTCCAACAGTATGTCACTCCAAAATGTTTTCAACAGATTGCGTCCCAAGGAATAGTGTCACCAAAATATTCGAAGATTTTAATCCTTTTTCATATCGGAAAAATTTGAAATCTTAAAAGAACGAACATCCGAAATTCACAGAACTATGTCCAGATGGAAAGAAGCAAAAATATCAAACTGACGAAAGAGAATAGAACTCATGAAGAGTAACAGAAACATTAAAAATATGACTGCTAAAATGATGGTGAACTTCATTAACCAAAAAATTTTCAGTTTCAGCAATTGAATGAAAGCGTAAAGAACTAAGATGTAAACGGTTTGGAATTATCTACTTCCATAAAGCTGATTCTGTCCTGAAAAGTAGCACAATCTGGGACAATCACACTTATTGATTATACCTAATACTCAATATACTGGTTAGCACATGGACAAAAACAAAGTCGTTTAATACTAATTTCAGTGTTTCACTGTTTTAGTGTTTCCACAAAACACAAACTAGTTTGTGAGTTTTGTTCCTGAAATAGTTCTTGCTCGAATCGTTCTAGATTGAGGTTAAATTCCAAATAAAGGCTGACCGATCCTTATAGGTGTCCACGAATCGGCAAAAGCTGATCGGAATTTTTCGTTTCAAAAAGATATATGCTACATGAGAATCGGAAAAATTCAGTCTCCATAAAAAAAGCCCGGCTGATCGGAAATCCACAAACAAAAAGGATTAGTTCATGAAATTATGGAATGAAGATCAAACATTAAACTGATGCCAAACTCGATTTCCATAAAACGTGTCAGAAACAGTTATAATGAAGTTGGTATAGAACTGAAAAAAACCAGTCGGTGGCGCCGCCTAACGGCGGCTCACCTCCTTTCCTTCGTCGCTGCGCTCCTCAATGGCTCGCGGCTTCGCCGCTCGCTCCCCATTCCCAAAACTGATTCATCGCTTTCTAATTTTTTAAATTTTTGGGCGGAGGACTGAGATGTTGGAGCAACACAAAATGAGAATCAGTTAAAGCGGTTCATTTATTTATTAGCGAACAAAAACAATAATATTATAAAACAAAAGTCTCTTGGGTGCGGAACTGATGAAATAGGCAGAATATTCCCCTTTTGGTCTGCTTCAGACCTTTTTTGATTTTTTTGGTTTGCTGAAGCCCGATTGGTCTACTTGGACCCGTTTGATCTGCATAAGCCCGATTCATCTCATCAGGCTCAATCGGTCTGCTTAGGCTTGATTTTCTTGTTTGGTCTCATTTATTCGGAATATGAAAAAAATTTGGAAAAATAGAATGGATTCAGATAGCATTCTGACTGTATATACACTTCAAAATGCTTTTTCAACACTTACAGACGAATTCTGAAGTTGTTCTGAAGTTAAAAAAAAGATTGACCGCGCCACGGAACCGAACCCATGCCCTCTTGGCAGCTAACGCCCCTGTTTTCGCTGTCCCATGTTTCATCACTACAGAATACAAAAATGTCATCCTTTTCCAAAATTTTCTTGAAATTCTTTCTTCCCTCGATGATAGGATCAAGAATATGTGGTTTTCATCCCACATAATGCAACCCATCGCTGAGTTCAACTCAAACTCGAGCAATGCCGACGCGAAGGTCATTAAAATGCGCAGCCGACATCTCCCGGGTTCCGCCGCCCGCTATGTTTTGTGTGAGAGAAGACTCCGCCCTCTTTCTCTGCGTCTGAGCCCTATCTTAGCAGAGAGCTCCAGAGAGCTCCAAATGAAAAATGAAAAACACGGGCATCATCTCCGGTGAATTCTCTATCGAAATACGAAAAAATCGAGAAAATCGGTCCAGTGAGAGGGGCGCTAGGGTGAGATATAAGTCCACAGACACACAGAAATCGGTGATTGTTAATAGTAAAGATGTTTTCCAAGTTTCACCGTCTACCCAAAAAACTGGAAAGTTTTTGGCCAACGTTTTGTTTTTGTCTCTCCATCTAAACGTATGTGAAGCAAGAAAGAAAAGAAGGAATGAATGCATGTTATACAAAATGCAATTCCAATAGTATGTTATAACCCAAAAGGTACTCAAAATATTGCTGTAGAAATAATACCATCCACATTTTTTAAGAATTGATACTTTATTATTGTATCGGGAAAATTCAGAACTTTCGCTGGAAACAATCTAGTTTTGTAAATCGGCCCCGATAATAAAACTGACAAATGAGTATCAAATGGATTCAAGAGTGACATAAGCAGTGAAAATTTGGCTGATATTTAAAATCAGTTCGCATTCAGAAGAAGAAAGTCATGAAGATAACAAGCAACTCATGGAAACTATAGAAAAAAAGCTGATGATTCATCAATCTGGAGCACAAACTAAATTCGATAATAGTTAACAGAAACCGTAATAATCATAATTGTCAAATTCCAAGCCGGGCAGGGCTGAGGGAATATTTTCAAGACCTAATCCGACTAGTGACAAATATAGTAAAAAGAAAATATTTTCCACCAGTTGCACTGTCCACATAAAAAAGTTTGAAAATTTTTGATCAACGCTTGCAAACGAATCTTGTATTGTTACCCAGAGCAGTGAAAAAATAGATTTAAAAAAAAAAGAAAAATGTGATCGAATAAAATATAGGTCTCTCCTCATCTCTATTACCCCCTAAGGCTAAACCAAATGAATAACTGTTCAGTGAAACGGAATTCCAGATTTTTATACCATTTCACTATTCCCAGGAATACAAAGCCAATGGATCATTTACACTAATGTTGGTTATATCTCACGCTTTGCCATATCCATGATCTCTCAAGTAACACTGTGAAGGAAAAATCAGATGGAGTCATGCTTGTGACGGGCCGGGCCCGGAAAGTTACCGCGAGTTTTGAAAAATCGAGAGCCGGGCCGAAATTTCACAAGTATGGACAGAGTCGATAAAAGTCAACCGGAAGCTACTATATATGCGTTACAAATGCTTGCAGTTTAGCTCGAAGTAGCCTTTAGAGCGAGAATAGAGTAAAAGGGTCAGTTACCAAACCTATTACAGCTCAGAATCAAAACTGATGAATAATCGTTTAGTGAAACAAGATTCCAGTTCTTCTTTACTTTTTCACTACTCTCAGAAATTATACACCATCATATCAGTTATACTTACTTGACTCCGTACAATACATACCTCAACTTTGCAGGCATTCATCGAGCCGACCATTTCAGAAATATCAGAGAATTGGGATTGTTTGGTAAGCATTACTAGAATGGAATGGAAAAAGTATATAAGGAAAAGTAGGCGTCCGTTCTTCCTATTCTCTCAAAAAGCCAACAACGTTTGGATTCTAATCGCTTTTTCCCTTTTTCCGATGTAGGAAAACGATAGGGACCTAGATTTCGATTTCACGTTATTTCCCGAATTATAAAACGAAAACAAATGTAATGCGTAGAGATTGAAAGATTCCGAACGGAGATTTTCTTGAAAAAGGAATAAAAGAGACAAAAAACCGATCAGGGAGACGAGGATTCTGGAGAGATCCAAAGGATCAATTCGGGATTTTTCAGAATTTTTTAATAGATCATTATAAGTTTTACCTCAAGATTTCCATTGAATAATTCAGTAGGACTCATTTTCCGGGGAAGAATATACGAAAAATAAAGGAGAAAAAGCTGAACAAGGGAGGATGAGGGAGCAAAGTATCCCGGGGAAACATACGGATGAGAATATCACTATGGAGATTGGGAAGAAAGGGAGGACAGAGGGACACAGGGAAGTTGGAAGTGTGTTTTGTTCTGTATACAAGTTTTCCTGTTTCAGAATGTTGATGAGTTGATGTGTTCCCTCAAAACTTATTCCATCATTAGCATATTTTTTGAAGAAAATTCTTTTTTACTGCTTCGCAAAAGTCATGTGTAAGAAAGAAAACATTTACTTCACTCGTTATACAAAATCAACTTCATTTATTTTAGTCAAATTGCTTCCAGTCCGGAGAGCTGTGCAAAGCGTTTTGTATGGTCTAAAATGGTCTTAAACTTTGTGACTTGGATTTGGGGAGAACCCTAGATTTGGAAAAAGGAAGTGTAGAAAAACCAGTTTTTCTCAAAACCCAACTGTTTCATGAACTTTTTTTATTGCTCATTTCAACAATCTTCAGTTAATTCGTGGCAGCAAGTGAAGCAAAAGTATGGTTTTCAAAATACCTGTGATTAGGTTTCAAAATGGCTGTGGTGACCTTCATTCATGTTTCATACCAACTTTTTCAGAGTCCTACAATTCTAAAATTAGGATAATCTGAACTTTTTTGTGTTAGGTTTTCTTTGTTCATTTGAAAAAATAACTACTGTTCCAAAATGTTCAGAAAAATAATGGATCCTTCATGCTTCAGTACTCCTTTTGAATGCCGAGGATTTTCAAATTCTCAGTTGCTCAACGAGCGAGGGGTCTCTAAAAACACGAGCAGATGAATGAAAAAAGTGAGTTCAAGTGGAAAAAATGTCTGAAAACAGGATGAGATCATGCGCTTCCAACTTTTTTCAGCTAGAGCAAAACATTTTTCCGTTTCACACAGTTCAAAAAAAGTTTACAGTTTGTTTGGAACGTTCATCTTATGTCCCACACATTTTCTATTGCATACACCTATAATAGAGTTTATTCAAAAATTTCAGTTTATTAATCTCTCATAACGTTCTAGTGTTATTTATTCTTTTCTGAGAAAAATAATTGAAAAATGTTGCCAAAATAGGGTTCAAAACGAATAATCCTTTGTTCACTGTTGCACAAAGTTTGTAAAAACGCTACCTCATAACTGAATTTTAGTGGTCCCCCTTTCAAAACATCTCATTTACTTCTTCTATATCCTAGAAGTTCTCAAAATTTTTCAAAAGTTGTATTTCCAAAAGAGAAAAATCGTGTTTTTTCAAAAAGTTTATATAGTTTTGGAGTTTTTCCTGTTTGGCAAACATGCGTCGGATCCTAGTCTCATCATTTTTTTTCCAAAAAAACATTGAAAGAATTTGCCAGAACAAGGTCAAAATTAATAATCCTTTCTTCACTGTTTCACAAAGTTTGTGTAAATTCTATCTCATAACTTAATCTTCAGTAGTAAGTTAATTTTTTGTTTCTCAATATTTCTAGAGCTCCCATTACTCCTTTTACAGAAACCATACAGAATAGGTTCTCAAAACCCAACACACTCCAACATTCCCACGGAAAAAAACCTCCCACAAAAGAAGGACATCCCAAGCTTCAGAACTCACAAACCTCCATTTTCTCCCCATTCTTCTGAGCACTTGACATGTTTCGTTTGTGAAAAACTGAAGTAACGGCAGTAAGAAACAACAAGAATACTTCGAATTCTGAGAACTTTTAAGTTGCAGAATTCGTGGAAAACTTGTGGAAACCCCCAAAGGAAAATGTCACGTAAATATTATAAAATCAAAAGTTCCAAAATTTGAAAATCGAGAAGAGAAATATTGAAGAGACGGAGAGAAAGAGAAACTAATAATTCTACGTGGAAAAGGAAGGAAGGGTGTGGTTCCCTGATAAGATAAGAACACGTCCTTTTGGAAGAAGAGTGCTCTTGCTCTTCGGAGCCCCCTTCCCAAAATCAATAAATTTGCATCCTGGAAGCAAGGGGGCTTCGTGCCCCTTCCTGCCTTTTGCCAACTGGCGTCCCTTTCTGCCTGCGTCTCTTCTGAAACTCTTTCCTCTCTCTCTCGGTTCGGTTTCAAAAAGATCCGCATCAGAAATGAATAGGTTTGACCTATAAAACTGGCCATCTGTGCGAATAACAAATAATATCGAAAAATAAATTATTATTTTCAAAAAAAAAGTGAGAAGAAATGTACATCACAATATATTCTAAGCTCGTAAATTCTGGATTTTTGGTTTGATATAAAGGTGAGAATCTCTACAATTGGTCTTCCATTAATACCGTCTAAAAGACACTGAAAACAGAAAAGTTCCGATAAAAACGAATGCGGCGCCGAGCGTATGGAACATGTTAAATGCGTTTTCAAATACAAAAAATGAGATTAGAAGTGAGAAGAATTTGCGGAGTGTCAGGACCATTGTCACGTTGAGCGAAGTGGTGACGGCGGAGAGCATGTAGACGCCTTTTGTGCATCCGAATCTGGAAAAAATTGTTTTGGAGGCGCATCATGGGTCTCGACACGAGCAAGTTTTTACTGTAACCTTTCCATCCTTCAAGGGCCTTTTTTTGCCTAAAACTCACTGAAAAAGACAAATTCCAAAGATATAAACCCATGCCGACGGAATGATTGTATCAATACCGGCCACCACAAAAGACGGCGTTGCATTCGCCGCATGGAACGCCGGCATCATCTCATTTCCGACGAAAGCAAAGGCGGGAATTGAGAGAAAATGCTGAAATTTCAGAATAGAAAAGCAGTTTTTGAATGGGAGTAGTACCACATAAAACATCATTTCCTCATTGTGTTTTCCGTGTTTCTGATAGAAAGTCTCTTGATACAATCCTAGATAGGCACTGAGGATGAGGGAAAACGAGAGGAGGGCGACGCCGACGATGAATGGAGGCACGGGGATCGACCAGGACATCGAGTCGATTCCAGAGCGCATCTGCAATGGTTTTTGGGGATTTTTCTAGTTTATTCAGAATTCAGAAGATGGATTAGGTTTTTACCATAAAGAGACACGCTTCGAAAATACAGCAGTAACTTCAAGCATGCGCCTTTGAGGTGAATCCTAGCCCTCTAACTCACATTATCGGCTCCAGGCTCATAACTTGCCAACGTGAATATCACAATTCCAGCGGTGACCACCACCACCGCCATCACCTGTTTTAGGTTGTACCGATAACTTCGTATAAAATATCCCATTGTCATGTTTGTGAGGAGTGTACCCTGAAATCTGGGGATTTTTTGAAAAATGGATGCAGCCTAGAAATTGGGTCACGCCACAAAAAATATCTTTCTGTACTTGTTATTCTCCATCAGTCAGATTAATTGATACAGTAAGAAGATTTTCGCGGTGAGACCCACTTTCCTCTCAAAAAAACCCACCGATTTAAAAATGATGAAAAGTGGAAAGTAAATTGCAAACTTCAACGCCAAGTTGTTCGCCATATTAACTGTGAAAAATATGAGCACAATCTTTGCATACGATCGAAGTGGTATTCGATTTGGGACTGTGAAAAACTTCGAGTGGAAAACGAGACCGTAGATGGCGGTGAAGATGAACGAGGCGAATGTGATTAGGTTTAGACTGTTTTTTACATATCTGAAACGGGAGAAATAGAGTGGAAAAGAGGAAAAATGAAGAATTACGTTTGCAAATATTCAATTCCCGCTTGACATCCAACACAACCAAATAACGTCGTTGAGATCACTGCTAAAGCCATTTTCGATATGCGGAGGGCTCTGGAAAATTGAAAAATATCTTAAAGGCGCATTGGGTTTTTGTTGAAAGGTCACACCGCGATTCGGAATAGCTGATCAACTTTCTCTACAGTAATACTTTTTCGTGGCAAGACCACAACGGCAAAATGAAAAACGTTGCCTTAAAGGCGGAATGAGGTCTCACCACAATTTCAAAAGACTACTGTACTTCTTTGCTTCAGTTTCGAGAAAAATGATATAGTTATTTCTTTTCCGTGGTGAGACCTGCGTTTTTCAGGTAAATCGCTCGATACGGCTTTTCTAACCCGCCAAAATAGACGCTGTTACACGTCACATGCAATTTTTTTCGAAAAGTCTCACCACGATTCGAAGAAACTACTGTATTTTTTGTACTGATTTACAAAAAAAATGATACAGTAATCTCTTTTCCGTGGTGAGACCTGCCTCTTCTAGGTGAAAAAATTCAAAAACAGCTCAAAAGGAAGCAAAATCAATGAAAACCCCTTCCGTGTGGTGTCCCCTCTCATAGCCAAGAAAAGAGAAAAGAA
The DNA here is from genome assembly GCA_000143925.2 of Caenorhabditis brenneri. Taxonomy (NCBI): domain Eukaryota; kingdom Metazoa; phylum Nematoda; class Chromadorea; order Rhabditida; family Rhabditidae; genus Caenorhabditis; species Caenorhabditis brenneri. The sequence goes on from GL380095.1 coordinate 65,984, forward strand.
GAGAACGAGACGCAAAGAAAAAGCTTCTTTGGCAACCAGGGGCTTTCACTAAGTACATTTTCTATCGAAAATACGTTTTCCCATTCAAAAAAAAAGTGGTGAAAATGAAATAAATTTGATTTATGATGAAACGTACAGAGGAAAAATGGGGTGGATTCTTATGGATTCTCTGGGGCAATAAATAAAACATTATGCTTATTCTGCAAGTGAAAAATGGAAGAATCACAGTGGGAAAAAGAGAAAAAGGAATACTTTTTGATACATTGGATCGGGATGATTAGAATCGAGATGGAATTTATCACAGAGGAAAAAAAAGGAAAAAATGATAGAAGTGATAGAAAAAAGTGATATGATTTTGTGGGTGGAGAGAGTTCAGTTGGCACAAAGAAGAATAAAGATTTTCTCAGAAAATCAAAAATCAGTAAAACAATTCAAGAAATTAACACATTCGGATCAAGTTGAGTCGGTCGTTCAAGCGGGGGTGATGGAGGAGCATCCGCCACTACAGTATCCTCATCCATCACACTCTCATCCTCATCCTCCTCCACCTCCTGATCATTCGTTCCTTCGGCACCGCTGACGGACGGTGTTGTTTCTTCGCTCATCTGGAGACTTTTAGAAAGGGGTTAACATTAATTTTAATCACAAAATCGGTTACCTCTCTAGAATGAGAATCTTCTTCTGTCGGTGGATTCGGAGTGGATCTTCCGGATTGACAATCCTGAAGAGCCGAACAATAGTGAAGCATGAGGACGGCAAGAGCCTGAAGACGCTCATCGAGTCCTTGGAATTTGGCAGTCGATTCTGAAGGATCTCAATTTTTCGGTAGAATCAAAGTGGGTCTCCTGAATTAGAATACCTCCTCCATTCTGCATCACACTCAGACGATTATCCTTCGTCTCTCGTATCGCCGTTTGAATTCGATCGATTTGAGCGTTGATCTTCTCAACTCGTTGATCCGAAGGGAGTTCACTGAAAATCTCTCTTCCAAGGAGCTTTGCGTTTCGAATCGTCTGCTCATTGTAGGCGTTGCCGGGCTGAAATGAAAAAATGCAAACTGAGAATTCTCTAGCTGTGAGGAGGCACAGCGCTTTTTGAACGCTTTCCGCGACGAGTTCGACGACGTGCGCCTTAGTAAGTCGACACGACGAGAAAATTTCCGTCAATCTCTAAAAAGAACCCACCTGAAAATAGAGACCATGTATGAAAGGAGATCCATCCAGTTCCGGAAGAACATCCGATAGAACATTCTGTATACTGGCCATCGGACTATCTCGATCAGCGACATCTTGATTTTGTACAGAATAACAGTCGGCGGACGAGTTGGATCCATTGTCGGTGTCCAGGGTGTCTCTCCTTCCGGGGGTGCCCTCGTTCTTTTTGCCTCCCTTCCTCCAATTCGAAAACTTCTCCGTCACTTTTCGGAATCGGGCTCGTTTCGAGGTTTCCGGGGTGTCTACTGAAAAAAAAATCATGTTCAACGGGCGCACGAGTACCTTGTAAGCGCATTTGTTAGTAAGGTTTACTATGCGCCTTTGAGAAAAACCGATTTCCAAACTTACAAGGTCCAGTAACCGAGGATGTCGACGGCGACTGCATGATCAACGCATGTCTCTCCTCCTGTGGATGCTCTCCGGGAGTAACCGCATCCAATTCCGATGCAGAAATCTCCTCAAAAGCAGTGTCATCGGGTGGAAGTGGAAGATTTGTGGGCGGAGCCAGTTGTTGTGGTGTGCACGCAATTCCACCGTTATTCGCCTTCACCACACACTTATTATGGCAAATCACCATACATCGAGAGCACGTCGACGCGTTTCGAAGCCAGATTTTACCACGGCACATTGCACACGTGGTCGCGTTTTTACCGTACCACAACTTCCAGTCGTGGTTCCCGAGACCCAAAGCTGGAGGGGAGAGAGGACGGGTAGGGGAGGTGGCCTCGATTTTATGGAATTCGTCTTCACTATCATCTCCAGAATTGATGGCTTTATCAGATGGAAATCCATCTGGGAAGTATCGGAATCCGAGGGTGATATCACCGAAACAAAGGCGAGGATCGAAACCGGCGTGGCGAGAGAATTCAGTTAGGAATCTGAAAAAAAAACGGGATTTTGGTATCAGAGCCGGCTAGAAACTCACGGATCCTCCGGTGTCGTTTGTGGAGGTGGCGCCGCTGTGTTCGGTTGTTTCAATTGGAAAACTTCTCGATGACAATTCGAAAGTGTCAATCGACAATCATCGATTAATTGTGGTACAAAAAGAGAGACACTTCCGAGAAGGATCGGTTTAGATTCAGGAGACATCGGAACCGAATTCTCCGATGAAGAGGCAACACTATCCGGTGTGGATGGGGTGACGACGTTGGGAAGGGTGGTGGAAGAGGTGTTGGGGGTGCCGACGGGTTTCACTTCTTTCGCATGAACAGTCACGTTGAGGTATCGGATAGAGGCGTGGCGAGCTGTGGGTTCATGGGAGTCGAGTTCGAAATGAAGGGATTGTCCCCACATTACGTCCTGAAACTAGGTAAATGGTTAGAATTGCTCTAATTTTTCAGGAAATCGATAGTAATCGAATCACAAAATTTTAAGATTTTAAGCCGATTTTTTAAAGATTTAGGGATCTCACGGAGCCTGAAAAGATACTGTACCTTTTGGAACGTCACACTTTTCGTCGTTCTCGCCTTAATCGTTGCCAACGGAGACTGATCCTTCTGCTGCCCGGCTCTTCTCACTTTCGGAGATTCTGACAACTTCTTCTTCAGTCTCTTCTTTTCCTTCTTATCCTCCGTCGGACTATCCTTCCTTCTTCCAACCATTGCCATGGGGGATCTTCCAACCGAATGATCTCTTCCTGTATCCGTATCATACATTGATCCAGCATCCGCTCCAATCTCAATACTCTCCCCATTGAAATCCATCGGGGAGGCATCCGTCAGTTTTCGTTTCTGTGGCATTAAATCCAGAACTTTCTTCTTTCCAGCGGCAAATGCTCCTTGAATTTTGGCTTTTCGAGTACTTGCGGATCGTTTTCTATCGAGATGTGCTTCGTCGTCATCTCCACCGTCTTCAGTGCCAGTGTCGGTTCGATTCGAAACCATCGAGGCTAACGAGGCGACAGAACCGGTTTGCTGGAATAGTTGTACTAATTAAATCTGAACTGTTTTTTTTTGTTTTGATACTAAATTTCTGTCCTCTACTCTACCAGATGATTGATTTCTGACCAACAACAAAAACATACCGATGCGAACAAAGCCAATCCTTTCGCTGCATCCGCTTGGGTCAGTGTCTTATCCTTGTCTTCTTTCCGAACAACTCCAAGAAGCTGCGGATCCAAATTGTGGCCAGCCGAAGCGCTACGATTCAAATCTCCAACAAGGAGCATCTTGATCTCATCCTCCACCGAATTTTCCATTCCAAAATCTGCAGAACTTGAGAGCACGGCGTCAATGACTTTCGCATCGAGATGACTTTCAGATTGAGTTCGTCGGAGATCGAAACTGGGTTGACTGATGAGGAGTTGAGGGACACGGGCACTTTCAGCACGTTGCACGGATACCGATGGGGGTTTATCGAATTTGTGGGCGTCTGAAAATGAGGGAAATGGTTGGGAATTTTTTTATAGAAGGTGTTCATAAGAAGAAGTGGTTCAACTATAGTTGAATGGACCCAAGCGATTTTTTGAAATTGGATGGACCCAACAAAGGGGACAAAAAATTGGATGGACCCAAGAGAGGGGTCGAAAAGTTGGATGGACCCAACAGAGGGGTAAAAAAATTGAATGGACCCAAGGCGGGCACCTGAAAATTGAGTGGACCCAAAAACTCCAAAGAACGGAAATGACTCATTGAGGACCCGTTTTTGTGTGATTTTTTTGTTTTCAAAACCCGATGAAGTATAGGACATTACCCTTGATTGTGAGAAAAGAAATAATAACATTTTTTGAAAAAGGACAGCGTTTTTAACATGTCATTCTAATTAATGTTTATTTTGGGTCCACCCAATTCTTAGGTGCCCGTCTTGGGTCCATTCAATTTTTTGAAATTTCTTTTGGGTCCACCCAACTTCTAAACACCTCTCTTGGGTCCATCAAACTTTTTGACCCTTCTGTTGGGTCCATCCAATTTCAAAAAATGGCTTGGGTCCATTCAACTACAGTAGAACCGAAGAAGTAACTACGTATGTCTGTTTGTATGATCCCAGGGATCAGAACTGGCGGAACTGAAACCAAAACAAGCCGGGCCAGGCCGTTTGGCTTAATATGACCCAAATCGATCGAATCAGCCTGAATTGGGCCGTTTCGGTGTCGAAAAGGAACAAATCCACCTAAAAACGGGATAAAAGTCAAAGTCTGTCCAAATGGTCTAAAGCGGTCCAAACTGACAAAATCGGATCAAACGGACCAATTCGGCCTAAATTTTTGATTCTGATTCGGGATAGCCTTGTAATGAATAAGAATCACAAGAAGCCTAATTGTAAATGCGCCGAAGGCGCGCGTTCTCCTAAATTTTTGAACTTTCGATCTGTCTGAACCTTTCCGAATGCAATTAATCTTCGTTATTTTCAATTTTCAAAAATCGTCGAACGACTACTTTTTTTTTTCAAATTCCATGTCAACGACATCTTTTTTCTAATTTTCTTATCAAACTTTTCCATCATTTTTCTGCCCATCGTCGTCGTCAACGTCTCCTACTACTTCTGCTGACCTGGCAATCACCCCTCCCTCATCGAAACGTTGCCTAGTTGCAGTGTAACAAGTACAGAAGAGACAGCGCGAATTGCAGAGATTCTAGACAAACGGAATACCTATCTGTTTCCTTTTTCTGGACGGTTTCTTCTTGAAACTTCCTCATGATGTTTGGGTAACAGAGAACGGTATCAAGTGGGAGGTGTTAGAAAGTAAGACGAATTCCACAATTTCTCGTGTAAGTATAAAAGAGGTGACCTGGTAACGAGTAATCATTCCATTTCGCCATGGAGATCGATTCCAAGATCAAGGCCTACCGATTCGTCGGCTACGCCGCTGTCACCTTCTCCACCGTCGCGGTTCTTTCGATCTGCATCACCCTTCCGATGGTCTACAACTACATCCATCATGCTCGCAAGACCATGCACCACGATATCGTCGAGTGCCGCACTGAGGCCAAGAGACTCTGGGGAGACGTCAACCGTATTCCAGACATGATGGCTGCTCACAACCGTACTGCTCGTCAAGCCGGAAACGGACAATGCGAGGGATGCTGTCTTCCAGGAGCTCAAGGACCACCAGGAACTCCAGGACGTGTCGGACGCCCAGGAAAGCCAGGAGCACCAGGACTCAACGGAAATCCAGGACGCCCACCAAAGGAGCCATGTGAGCCAATCACTCCACCACCATGCAAACCATGCCCAGAAGGACCACCAGGACCAGCCGGACCACCAGGACCAGCCGGAAACAAGGGACCACTCGGACCACCAGGACCACCAGGACCAGAAGGACCAAACGGAACTCCAGGAAACAAGGGACCAGCCGGACCACCAGGACCAGGAGGAAAGCCAGGACCAGCCGGACCACCAGGAGAGAACGGACGCAACGGAGAGCCACAACCAGGCGCACCAGGAGAGCCAGGACGTCCAGGACAACCAGGACCACGTGGAGCCGCCGGAGAGCCAGGAAAGGACGGTGCTCCAGGAGGACCAGGAGAGAAGGGAGCCAACGGAGAGCCAGGACAACCAGGAAGAGACGGACAACCAGGACGTCCAGGACAGCCAGGACGCGATGGACATCCAGGAGAGAAGGGAGTGTGTCCAAAGTACTGTGCTCTCGATGGAGGAGTCTTCTTCGAGGATGGATCCCGTCGTTAATTTCCTACGTGTTCTCCTTTTGTTTAGTCATGACTATATTCAAAAAATCGAATTTTGAAACTTTTTTCTAATAAAGTTTTTTGGTTCGATTGAAGATGGATTGATTACGTCAAAGAGATAATAACCGGTTTTAGAACATGGTAGAGTAAAAAGCGCAGGTTTTCGAGAGATCGATGACTACCAGTTTTGGAAAAATTCTGAATTTAGTTCCGCTTTTAAAACGCGTTTTAAGACACTGAACGGGCCTCGCCCAGCCCTAACCACATGTCAATTCAGACTTGAAAACCCTGAAATCCGAAACCTACCTAATCCGAAAATCGACGATGCGACTGATTCTGTGTTGGTATCCACTACAGACGACTCGAAATTCGACACACTGTGACGTCGTCGAGCGGCTAGTTGTCCAGCTGAAAATTAGTTTTTCTTCGGCTTTAAGATCCCCATTCTCCATTCTGTTCAATTTTTGCTTCTTTGATCCCTCATTTTCCCATTTTCTTCAGTTGTAAAAATAGAGTTCATGCTCATAAAATGTCAGACCAAATGGATTATTACACACATGCTCTGCTCCCGAAGAGAGAGTCACATCATTTTCTTTCTTTTTTTCATCATGAAGAATGAAGAAGAACACAATGACATTGGTGACATGAACCCGTGTGTGTAAAGAGAGAGAAAAAGAGAAGATTCATGAAAAACAAGAAGAAGAAGAAAATAGATCACTACTCCACAACTTTGATTCGGATTTTTTGAGAGAGAAAAGGACAGGTGGCACCTCACTCTTCAGTTCAAAAATAGAACATTGGGAGTTGTCTGGCATGAGAACTAGGAGATGAAGAGGAAGATGGAGAAGAGAGAAAATGTTGTGACAAGCTACGGAGATGCTAGTGTAGACTACAAAAAAGCTACGTGTTTTTAGCTGTGAGAAGTGTCAAGCGTCTGAATGAGCTAGGAACAGTTGGAAGCTAAGCTAGAAAAGCAAAAAAGGAGTAGTTAAGAGGGTTTGCTGATTTAATTAAAAGCGAAAATGAGCACTTTTAGATTTGTTGAACTATAAAAGATAGCGTTCCTATAGCATTTGGGTCTGCTGAATTAAAAGTTACAGAGGTAACTACTGTGAAAATAATAAAGTTCCAGCAAGGATTTTTGATCTTTTCTTCCCCGGCAAAAACGCTTGCCACTACCTGCCACAGTGCGCGTTTTTGCCGGGGACGAAAAGATAAAAAATCCTTGCTGGAACTTTATTATTTCCACAGTAGATTAGGTCTGCAAAACTAAAAACTACAGAAAGTGGCGTTTTCATACCAACTAGGTCTGCCACACTAAAAACTACAAGAAGTGGCGCTTCCAGACCATTTGAGTCTGCTAAAATTCATAGTTTAGGCGCTGGCAGAATTCCAGTAGTAGCTTTTTTTTTTTGATAATTCAGAATCAATCGAAAATCAATGGATTTCTATCAATTTTGAGACTAATAGTGTGAATACCTCCCCACTACACAAATCAAACCACATCTTTCTGTTCCATGCCACAAGTAGAAAAAAAACCATTCAATAAATCAATTTTTCCACAAACACCTACCATCCTTTTTCATTTGCCTCATCGTGGTCGTAACCTGCTCGTCTCCCTCTTGTAACGAATCTCGATTCTCTCCATTCGTCGCCACAGAAGCCGTACTAATAATACTGGTGGTGTCCGGATCCTGTGGTCCTGCTCCTCCATCGATGTCTCGTACAGTGCTCACAATAATCTCAGCGTCGTCTGGATAGGGTAGTGTGTGAGAAAGAGAAAGAAGAGGGTGTGAGAGATAAAAAAGAAAACAATAAAAAAAAAACTTTCAAACCAAGTTAGAGTTTTGTGTGAAGAGAAAAAATAATAAACATTGAAAACGTTATTGAAACTCAAACTGTAACTATTATTTCACTTTTTTTTACTCCTTTACTTCTAAAAGTCAAGCACAATAGCCGCTAATCTACACTTGTGTAATCACATTTTCTACTGTTATGGATATCTGTAGAAAACCAATTTTGGTTCAGCATTCTTCAATTCGACTTCGTGATATTATACTACAAAAATGGGGGAGACACAGCCTAAAACGAATGTTACCGTAAACTTTTACGGGATTAACTTATCAATATTACGGTAGCGTCTAAATTCTTACGGTAGCACTAGTTTACAGCTGTGCTGTGAGCCCAATTTTTGTGGTGTCATTGAGCGAGTCCGATTTGGAGGAGCATGGGTCAAAACTGTTTTTTTATACAGATTACTACCAGGGCTGTGCGAAAAAAAAACTCGAAAAAAAGGTTTAATTTTCAGGAAAAACGGTTTTTTTTTTAAATATTTTCATGTTGTCGAAAAAACATTTTTCCGTTTTTTTGCCCTGAAAAATTCGACAAAATTTTACCGAGTTTTTTCGGTCCAAAATTTTCGAAAAATTTTTTTTGATTTTTTTTCGGAATTTTTTCTCGCACAGCGCTGATTATCACAATACATTTCCTATTGATACATTTTCAATATATGTACCTTTCGACTCTTCCTCATCAATATCATCCAGACACCTCTCCACCAGCACTGCCAAATCTCCAGTAGTGGACTGCAAAAACCTCGTCGCCTGTCGTTCAGATCGAATCGGCACATTATTAATTGCCACGAGAATATCTCCCGGTTTAAACGCCGCTTTGTCAGCCAAACTATTATCCTCCACAGTCGACACTTTGACTGCTCGATTCGCATTTCCTCCTGTAGCCGGGACACTTTTATCGAATACCAAACCGATTGGAGAGGCCACATCGTAACGGGAGAATGTGAGACACACGTTTACAGTGTGTCCCTGTCCTTCGTTCTGGACGATGGGACGGGATTCGATGGAAACGGTGCAGTAGATCTCGTAGTTCTTGTTTTTATCGTCGAGAAGAGAGTTTTTGAGGCGAGAGCATTGGAGAACAGTCACCTCGATGCCGCCTTGCATTTTGATGTGCGCAAAACCGTCTGGAATAATTTGAATTTTTTTTTAATTTGAAAAAAAAAGCCAACTCACTTATGGGCGCCGTGGCTTGGAATATTGGATTCGGGAAGAACGGTCGGTACCGAATTTTGTAATTCGGCCACACATGCTTTCTTTGCAATGATCTTCGAATTGCCTCCTTGATTATCGGTATCAAACGTTTCAGCTGGTGCCCTTGGATTTGGGAGTTGATCTGGAACATAATTGTTTGAATTATTCAAAAAACAAAATGCGCTCAACTGTGAACAAATGAATTCCCACAGAACTACATTGAAAAATGAAGAGACCGAGAGAATATAAAAACTCACATCAGTCTCAAAAACGGGCTGCGTTACGAATGAAAACGTCCAGTGATGATAGGGTTGTCGGGAGAGAATCACTCGAACCATCCCAGTCAATTTTGTGATTTTCACTGATAAACTCGCTTTTTTGGTTATGATTGTGGAGACGTCGATGGAGGTTTCGAAGCCGCCGGAGTAGTCAATGTCGAGGATGAACACGATTTTCTGGAAATAAACTTGAGTTGGAAGCAGTTGTTTTTCTTCTTCTTCTGATAATTTTGCAAGGAAGTTCGTTGAATAATTTTCAAAAACTACAAAAAAAAGGGAAAATGTTGGGTTCAGCCATTAATCCGGAATACCGGACGGATTTTAGAAATAAAATTCAGGATTTTTTCGATGAAAAAAAGATCAATTCTGGACGAAAATGGAGCATTTCTCACGGAAATTCGACAAAATTCACTGTGAATCGGGCATTTTTAAAATAATATTCCGGCATTTATTGGTAAAAAACTTGAGTTTTCCGTTAAAAAGTGGGCAAATTTTTGTGAAAATTTAGCTTTTTTTCTGAATATATTTGATAAGTTTGAGTGTAAATTGGAAATTTTTCGATGGAAAATCGTTTGAAATTTCATGAAATTAGGGTATTTTTTTAAGGAAACATTTGGAAATTTCAATTGAATATTGGACATTTCTTAATGAATGTTTGGTAAAATTTCGTAAAAATTAGGCATTTTTGGGATGAAAATATGGCAAATCTTTGTGAAAATCAGGCATTTTTCGATGGAAAATGCGTTATTTTTGAATTGATTCCGCTTCATTTAGCTTTTAATTGCTTTCTTTTTTTGAAAACTCACCTCAAATGTATTTTTGTCATCCGCCATCTCCACATTCTCCACTCGAATCGAATTAATCGTCATAAATTTCGTTCCGAGTGACAACTCCCGAATGCGAATCTCCTGAATCAAGCGCCCCGCCGCCGAACGAGTCGTGATGTCGTTCATCTCCATTTGAAGACGTTTATGTACCCATCTGAACATGATTTATGAGCATTTCTTTTTCTTTTCTTTTTTGAATTACCTCCTTAATGCACGAGTGTCTTTGTGCTCTTGGAATAGCATGTGAAGGAGGAGACTGATGGAATTTGTTGATTCCCATTTCGAGATTCCTTGTCCATCCTCTCCGGACTTCAGAAATCCACGAAGCTCTTCTGGAATCTGCACCGGTCGGAATTGTTCAATGGGTGGTTGCGGCTGATTGGTGGGTGGTGCCCATGGATCGACAATGAAGATGTAGAGGATTCCGAGGAGCTGAATTGTTATTCTAGGGGAATTTAGGTTTAAAGAAAGAACTTACAAGTGCGACACCGCAAAGAAACCCGACTAGAAATGCTATCAACATCTATAGAACGGGCGGAGAGCAGAGCAGCGCTTCAGAAGAGTGGTGAGCTCTTCGTGCTCTTTCCGTATCCGATATTTTGTTTCAGTTTTTGTGTCGAGCCTGGAAAGTCGTATTTTGTTTTACTAGGCATCGTAAAAGCAAAATAACCAAAGAAGAGAGACAAAATACGATTTTTATTGTTTCACTGCTCCTTTTTCGGCAAAGTTTACGGAGAAAAAGAGAGTGCTTGACAACCACATGTTTCTAAGATGGGAGAGGAGGAAAATGAATTGTTGTGACGAAAATGAAGAAAAACATGTAGTGAGGATTGATTCAATAGTAAACGAGAGATAAGAGAGATATTGTCTTTTATCTTTTCCCACTCGGCTGCTCCTATTGCTCTCAGGTGACCTCCAGAAGCAAAAGTTTCTTCTCATTTTCAAAGATTCGACACGTGGTTTTTGTCTCATTTACGTTGTGAGTAGAGAACGGATTACGACGTCATTCAAGATTGACATCATTGGATTTCATAGGAAGTAGAGTAGAAGAGGGGGAAATTAGAAGGGAACAAGATTGTTCGGAAAAAAAATAGATTCCGAGTAATTTTTCGGAAAATTGTTCGTTAAAAACTTTGGCTAAAGTTTGATAATTATTGCGTTTTTTTTTCGGTAAATATCTTGTATTTTTTTTTCAATTTCAAACCCAAATTGCATGGAGAAATCACAGCATGCTCCCCATTTTTGGGATTTTTTTTTCTGTTTTACCGAAAAAAAAAATCGGAAAACCGGAATTTCCGAACTCAGAATTCGAGCCTGTTTTGGAAGAAGAGAAAGAATTAATTCGGAGTGGCGGTCTCAAAAAACTAGAAAAAAATGTGCAGAAATTCTCATGAAGAATCAGCCAATTCATCATTGATAGGCAATCTATCAACTCCAGCAACAACGTGTGGAGGGAGAGAGGAGAACACCGTGATGATTGGTCGGAGTGGAAAATGAAAATATGCAGAAAGGCAAAAAAAAATGATGAAAGAGTCAGCTGGTGATTTTCATATTTATTTGTTTGTTTCGGGAATTTCGGTTTCGAGAAGAATCGATAAGATTTCTTTCATTTTTCGGAAAAAAAAACACATAACGTCCAGAAGAAGGACATAAACATGGAATGGGTTTGAAGGGTTTTAAATATGAATCGGACGGAAAGCGCATAAATTTTCAAGAGAAAATTGTGGTTTCGGAGCATTTTTTTCATTCAAAAAACATAATTTTTGGCTGTAAAAAGCTCTAAAATTACGAACGAAAAAATACCAGACGACTCTCTCTCGTTTTTCTCCTTATCGGAAGCGGAAGCGAGAATGAGGCAAATGCTAAAAATAACGGAAATTAATTTTGTCGAACAAAAACGCTCGTTCGCCTCAAAAACAAAACAAAAATTCCGGTCGTCTCCCTTTATGACTCAATAAAATGTGTGTCATATAATTATTCAGCGTTTCCCTCCTAAAATTTAAAAATAGCATCTTCATCTAAATGTCGGCGTGTACTTCTTTTTCTCATGAATTATAACGAATACTTCTCATATTTCCCCGATAAAATCTGTCGATAATGAGGGCTTTTCGGAGGAGGAAGGGAATTCCGGAAACAGAAGTAAAATGTTTTTTCTTGTTTCTTTGGCGCAAAGAGAAAAGAAAAGAAGTATTTTTTTGCGAAGAAATGAGAAACCAAAAGGGATTATCCGGAGAAAAAAAGCAGCGAAAAAGGAAGATTTCAACGTTGGTGGTGCCGAAATGAATTGGCCGAATGTGTGACATGTCCGTTTTTTTGGGAGATACTCGGGAGATGCAAATGGACGAAGAAAAGAAGAGAGAGAGAGCTTTTCAGCGTGATTGAGCAGCTTGTTCGCTCCCAAATGACGTCTTTTTCCGCCTATTCTTCCCGCCTCATGATGGAGATGTGCACTTTCGCCGTTTCAGTGCAAGAAATAAATCAAAAAGAACCAAAAAAGGTTTTTTCTTCTATTTATTCAGTATTTTGTTACGAATTTATGATATTCCAATAAAAAATTGATTCAAAAAGTGTGTAAACAACGAAGACAAAGCGAAAAAAATAAAAATGTATCGAGATGGGTTGTTGCCCGAGAGGAGTACACGTCCGCGCGGACTAATTATCTTTGAATCCTCTTCCACGTGCGGAAAATGAAAAATTTCATGAAAAATAAAAATTTTTGAGCTGGAAAACCTGGATTTCACTTGAAAAAAAACCGAATTCTTGAAAAAGAGCATTTCAAAATAAAAAAAAATTGCGTCATAATTTTTTTCTATTCAATTTCATAATAACTTTCTACGATAACACTTCTTCATCTTCCAATAAACACAAAAAAGGTACTTATTCCCATTCATTGCACCTGATCATATTCGGTACAGGCTACAAACCACATTTGTAACATAAGAAGATGCTGATAAAATAAAAGACACACACAGTTCATTTCTTCTCTCACTCAACCACAAACACTCGGCGCCCCCTGGCAGTCTCCCATCAATCAGTCGTTCTTTATACACAAGCATTTTCCATTTTCAGCAGAAGCAGCAGAATGACTGCGACGAGTTCGAATACGATCAGAATAGGCTCTTTTGAAGTGTCCCGTCCAATTGCATTCACTTATTTACTGACTATTTTCTATAATATTACATTTTTTCTGCAATTCTCTGCGACACCCTACTTGGTCAAGCAATTACAGCTAAATGATGCAGATTTTGGTCAGTATTTGATATTTTAAAAAACTGGAAAAAAATGGGAGAATAAAATTTGAATACTAGAAAGAAAAACGTGAAAAAATGGAAAGAAAATCTGATTTTCGGAAATTTAAAAAATTTTCCGTTTCATATAACTCATACGAGTTGGAGTACCGATTCTCGATAATCATATTTTTAAAAAATTATTTATAAAAACCAAACATTCATCGACCTGAAGGAAACCTAAAATTGAAAAAAAAAATTCCAGGCTATATTCAAACAGTATTTGGAATATTTCAAATGGTCGGTGGACCACTTTTCGGATACGTTATCCAGAAATTTGGCATCAGATATGCACTTCATTTATGTTACCTGTCTACGATGCTATCAGGATTATCACTGTTTTTCTCGTTTGTGAGTTTTTCATACTTCAAAAAAAAAATTCAGTTTCTATAGGATCATATTTTTCGCATCTATTGAAGTTTTTGCTTCGAGATCTTTTTCTTCTCCGTTTCAAAACAGTCATAAAGTTTCATACCCAAAGTCTTATCTACTTCATGTTCCAAATTTTTTGTTTCAGGACTACTACTCCCTCCTCCTCTCCCGTATCCCTGTAGTCTTTATGCATGGTCAGCAAGCCCATCAGACTCTCCTATCAGCTTTAACTCAACCAGGAAAAGAGAGAACAAGTGCCTTTGGAAGAATGGGTCTCACATTTGGCATCGGTTTCATTTTTGTACCTATTTTCTCAATTGCTGCCACAAAAATTGGAGGAGATTTGGCGCCTCTTCTGGTGTCAGCTGCTCTATGTGTACTTCCTTCGATAGTGTTGGAAACTTGTATTGAAAGGAAATCTTATGAGGTGAGTTATCTGGAGAGAGTTTATCATTGATTGCCCTAACGACTGAGCAAATTCATGTGAGGTTCCTGAAACTGAGTTTTCCGTTTTAAAAATTTTGTATATTGAGCAATTTTTTTTTTCATTCAATGGACCAATTGCTTATCCCTTAAGCCATTAGATTACTGAACCTATTTTCTTTCAAATTTTTCAAATTTCCAGTTACTTCGTCTTTCTTTTTGAAAATCTAAAACAACTTTCAGCACGACATCTCAGTCGAAGAATCCAATGGTCCAGCTCCACAAATCAACATCACCAATGTGGTTCGAATCCTTCAAAAACCAGGAGTCCTAAATATCATGGCTAAGAAAAACGGAGGAGTTGTACCATTTTTGATGATTATTGCTGTATTGAATGTGAGATTTTTTCAGATTTTCTTTAATATTGAATTCTCCATTTTCAGCTGTACATAATCGAAAAGTTCAATGCAACAAACACCGAAAATCAAATAATGCAAATGATGATGGGAGTGTTCATTATGTTCTCAAATGGATTCGGAGTCATTTGGTTGAGGAAGAAGTTCGATGAGCAGACACTTCTGATCATTGGATCCTTGAGTTTTGTAAGTGGTTTGGGAGATTTGAACTCAAAATAAGTCTGAAACTTTTGATAATATCATTAGAGATAAGCGCATCAGCGTTTTCTGAAACAACATACTGATTTTCTTGAAAATCTGAATCAGAGATACCGAACAAAGGTTCACCAATGCTAGAGTCGATAGGAACACTACATGTAAACCATCTGAAACTGTGAATAACCAATTTTGTAGAACAAAATGTTTTGCTGCACATTAGAAAGAGATAATATTTTTTTCAGCAATCGAATCATTTTCTGAAGAACCTGAATCAGTAAAAACCCTGAACATTTCCTTGATTACAGGTAGTTGGTTACACTCTCTTCACATTAGTGTTCTTCAACTTCTGGATGCTTCTTGTCATTATGCCATTCGTTTCTCTCGGAATGAGTGTGGTGGCAACGTGTTCTGACAGTCTTCTCACTGCATTGGTTGAGGAATCCGAACAGGTAAGAAAAAGTCCGCCAAACTTAATTGAAGCAAATTTTGTCACGAAATCAATAAAGACACCCCATAACAGTAAAGTTATCAAAAATCCTATTATCCAAAAATCTTCACTGTTCCATCAACGGGATATATTCTCACCGCTAAGCCAATAGAACCAATTAAATACATCAATTTTCCAGGGAATCGTTCTCGGCACAGCCACCTCCCTCAACTCTCTCGTCCGAACCTTCTCTCCTCTATTCGCTGGTTCTCTTCTACAAAACTACGGATTCCAATCACTAACACTTCTCGGAGTATTTGGATCACTTTTAGCAATTGGACTAATGATTGTGTCGCCGGTCGACGAGAATCTCATTAAGAAACACAAAACGGAGTAATTAATAGAGTTTTAGAAGTATTAGAACCAATGGAAATAGAAAACAACAATGCAATCTCTGTGATCATCGATTCGAACTGTGATATTCTAATGGAAATAAATCTATGTCATTCTTGTGAATTTTTTTTTATAATATACCTTCAACACATGAAGACATCATCAAACATTTAATGAAGTT
The DNA here is from genome assembly GCA_000143925.2 of Caenorhabditis brenneri. Taxonomy (NCBI): domain Eukaryota; kingdom Metazoa; phylum Nematoda; class Chromadorea; order Rhabditida; family Rhabditidae; genus Caenorhabditis; species Caenorhabditis brenneri. The sequence goes on from GL380095.1 coordinate 81,672, forward strand.
AATGAAACAGACAAAGCATTTATTGAAAACAGGACGTCCTGAATCATGTTAATGCTCTCACTATCAGTGACTATAGTGAGGAGGTCGATTTCTCGTTCTTCCTCACCAAGTGATCCCAGTTTCTTCAACTGCACAAATCTTTATTGCATTTGAAGATTCGATTTCATCTTCAAAACTAAGCTTCCGCTTCGATACAGAGGACCGTACAATCAAAAAGATCGATCAATTACAAAGTTGACGCTATTCTTTTTCTCCTCCAAAGCTCTAGAAAGAAACTATGGGATCGTCCCTATGAACATCGGCCTCTACAATTAATTTCGGTTTCTCTAACTGCACTAAAAATAGTACGGTTGATCCCATTGGTTATTTTAAGTGAAGTAAGGTTTTTTGAATTTGTAGAATCAGTCAATAGAAATATCACAAAATAGCCATAGTGATCAAAACCTTGTTGACGATATTCATTGGAAATTTACTCTCAATTGGATCAATGTTCTCACTCAGTAACAATAAGTTAATACACATCATGCCTTCCACACTTAAATCTGGAAGTAGTTGGTTAAGTATAAAATACCTTTAAAAATCTGAAATTTTACTGTTACAGCGAGGTGTTTTTTTCCCTAAGTTCAACAAAGTCTCAATGGTTCGAAGTTAAAAATGGCTCTACAACAATGTTCCGGTGTGCTTCACGGTTTATGATTTTTACCGTTTTGGATAGCTAATTA